>JAYJLV010061493.1:0-17398 GCA_036873485.1 Torymus texanus
GTGTAAAAAAATAGTGTTCGATACGCGAGTGAGAAAGTGATTTTATCCTCGTGTGGACGTTTGCGCCCGAGCGAAGCTCGTCCTCGCAAACGTCCACACGAGGATAAAATAACTTTTTCGCACTTGTATCGAAAATAACTATTTTAAATAATATTGTTAGCAATGCATATTCTTCGATTAAGACAGCGATATTTCGGAATAAATTAAACCGCTTTCTTTATTTTTGTAGAGGTGTAGTGAATGGTCCAGGGTTTAATATAAGATACGATTGAGTATACAATATATCAAAATATCTGGCAGACTAAAAATCATAGAAAATATCAATTTAACCAAGCGAATGTTAGCGAGTGAGGTAAAGCAGCTAGTTAAATTATTATTTTTATTATGAGCTAGATGATACATTTATAAAATATTTCTTAGTTTTGTAATTAATGTCCTTATCATTCTGATATTATTATATTAAAGATAAATTATTTATCCTAAAAATATCCTAACTTATTATTTATTAAAATTCTTCATATTTATATAATTGCGACTGTCATTGTTTCTTTTATTTTTATTGATATCCAATCGTGCATAATTTGAAAAAAAATCAAAGTACATACAAAATTTTTAAGATAATTTAAATTTAAAAAGTTTTAATAGAAACTTTTAGTCTCTAAATATTGGTAATTGAATCCAGTGCAGAATACTATTTCTCCGATGTACTATCTCAAGAGATTTATAATTTTATTAATTCACAAAGAGTTAATAATTATACTCCCATGAGACTATGCTTTCATTGAATGGGAAAAAATTGCAGAAAATAATTATATAAAACTATTTTACAACATTTTATTTATACTAATATTGTTTTTAACAATATTACATTTAAAAAATTTATTTCTAATTGAAAACATAATAAATTACTTAACGAATCAAAATATTATAAAATTATAAACATTTAACTGAGGTAAAACGTTTAATTTTTCAAACTTATCCACGGCCTGCCATTGGATGAAATTTTACTCTATCCCGTTTCATTGCTTATCCTCAGTAAAAATATTTTCTGCAGTACCTTCATCAATCTATAGCGTTACAAAAAATTACCAACATTAATACAGATATAATTTAATTATAATGATGGGCAACGAGAAAAAAACATCTCTCTTACCTTAGACGCTCCCATATCTGCTAATTTGTCTCTTACACAAGCTTTGAACATATTCCGTGGTTTTGCATATATTTTATTAATATCAATAAGCATAGTCCTGACTGCGAACATAAATAAATGTAAATATTAATGTAAACAAAAATTAATATTATAATATATATCTTCTAAACAGCAATCAATAAATCATTTCTTACTCTTACCTTCATCAAAGGTATAATTAACCAAGCATTCTTTTACGTACTTCATGAGTAGTTTTACATCCTATAAAATGAATTTTTTTCATGAATGATACAAATTTATAAATTCATATGCTAAAAATAGCAAGTCTATCAACTTACGTCCCACAGGTGAATGTAAATGCAATTCAACGTAGGTTCTACCACACCTTCATTGACCGACGAAACTTTTGTGTGATCAATATTTAGACCTTTAAAAATATAAAAATAAATAAATTATCATGCGTTGTTCATAAATTTGTATTTATTTTTGCTTTTTATAATATTAACTTTTTGTGATTCCGTACGTAAATTCTTCTTTTACATTCTTATCCTTTTCGTGTTCTTCGATTGGAGGAATCAAACAGTCCGTTATATATTTAATGACCATTCGATTATCCTTAAATCAAAATATTGAAATTAATTGAGAAATTTATGTTTAATTTTATTTATTCGTATGTTTAGTTTATGTAAAGTAAAATAAAACTCACATATCCCAATTTCCTATATATACAATGTCCAAAACTGCTCATCTGTTCATGTTGGAAAAATGAAATATTTTTTGGATCGAATAAACCTAAAAATACGTTAAAAAGTTAGAGAATCGTATTATACGAGATTAAAATTCTTAACACCTACCTTCATAATTATCCATTTCAGGACATAATTCCAGATATCGGTATATTTCTCTGTGTTTCTATAACAATTATAATTTTCATTTGTTAAATTATTCTATAGACAACAACACTATTCAATATTTTCTTTAAAAATAAAGAAATATTTTACACAAAAAATTTGTTATACTTACATCCCCGAGCTTAAACTTCATACAGTCAAAATATTTCCCCATATTTTCTTTTTCTATTGGCGAGGCGTTTTGCTTGTTAATCAGGTTACCTTTAATAACAAATATTTCATAAGGTGAATATATTAATCATTAAGAATTCTGGAGAATGTATTAATCACCTTCATTGAGATTGTTTTGCCTTAGGCATATTCTTACTGCACTTTTTACCGACTCGTACACCTAAAAGATTTCCATTTTATATTTTTAACAAAATGCTGTCATAGTTTAAGATGTTTATTTAAATATCCATTGTAAAAATTATTTTGATGGGCAACGACAAAAATAAACAACATACAGTTTCTAATTCCCTGGACAAACAGTTAATATCGTTGGCAAGGAAATGGTCATGAACAACTGGCTTTTCTTTCATAGTGCTGATCAAAAATTGAACTGCAAGTAATAAATGAAAACGATTAGTTTTCAAACATTAGATGTGCTAAATAAATTAATATTATACTTACTCTCATGAATACCTGTAGGACCCATGCATCCTTTTATTGATTTTTGTACATATGCATCATCCTAGTAAAGTGTGCAGATGGTTGAAAAAAATCGTAAAATTTTTATGTGTAATAATGGAACTATATACACTTACTAAAGTTATGCTTTTGTAGATACAGGCTAAATATTCACCCATCTCCTCTGTGTTTGGTATACTATTTGTGAAGAAATCTTTAAATACAATAATTAATAAGTAATGATGTTATCATAAGTGAAATTTATAGAATTTATTTGTTTTCATTACCTGTTTCACTTTCAGTTATACATGATGTTATGTACGATATTACTTTATCTCTTTTACTATTCTGAAATATAAACACAAAGAGTTAGTTGTATTCTTATAATTTTGTTTTTACTTCAGTTTCTTTCCAAAACAAGGCAAAATAAGCCCAATGATAAATAAACGGAATTACAAATGTTCAGAAAATGTGAAAATTGTAAAATTTTGAAACATAACTTTATACGTGTGAGTTTGTAAGTAAACAAACAAAAAAGCAGTTATTCAAGACTGGTAGTCAATAACTAAAATAATATAGAATGTTTACGACTATGGTCGGAAATTTTTGTTATAAAACATAAAGTCTAATTTGTAATTATTTTAAAATAGTATTAATATCTAATTACAAAAAGTTATTTATGCCGTGATGACTATACATTTATAATGTATCTAATATTTGCGTATTAAATTCTATTTCTATATAATTAAAGTATTTTTGCAAAAAAAAAATCCAAAAACACTTATTTTCTAAAAGATTATGAAATAGATATATTAGAAAAAATGTGTAAATAAAAATGAGAAAAAAATTGTAATTAAAGTATTATATCCAATTGACCAAGAAAAATATACAAATTCCCGCATTAAAAATTTGTTTTAATTACCTGCACGTTTATTTCGCGCTCTTTATTACTATTTGCTACAACTATCGTTAAGTAGAAAACGAGAAAAACGAAGATAACTTTCATGATGACGATATTAACGTGTGTTTTCGAGTTAACAAATAATTCAAAACTGAGTACAAATTTTCGAGAAACCTTTACTATTAACTGTTGATACTCAGGGAAATCAAAATATACATATTTCACTCAAAATTCACGAGAAAATTTATTGTAGTGGGGAGAAAGTAAAATTTTTATAAGTCACTTGTTATTAGTTAGAGTAGACATCGATTGTCTACATACTATGAAAATTGGTTGATGCAAACTTTTTTAATATCTTATCATGCCCTAAATCATAATAAAACTCTCATAAACTATGTATGGTTATTTATCATTCATAGTTAAATCTTTTTATGCGTCTAAAGTAACAAATGTTTTTACGTAAAATAAACTTTTAAAATCCATATACATATAATTTTAACTTAATTTCAAGCAATTTTTTTTCATTAACAGCTCTCGTACTTTATTAATCGTTAAAAAAAAATAAACATGTATAGTATCATCATATAATAAGATCATACATCGCATTAGTTCATCTTCTCAAGATAACGGTGTCAAAAGAAAACCTGCTCTCAAGCGACTCTATGTATATCTCGATATTTCGGAATGCGTATATGTACATATATAAATACCGAAGTAGGGAGATGTGTGTATATATATATATATATATATATATACACACTAATACGCAGTAGAAATGTATTCAGCGTCTAATACACTTACTATATATTGGGAAAGCTTTCTACGTTTGTATTACTACACCGCGGTGCAAGGATCACTTGATATAAGGTCGATACTTTGAAAGTTTTCTTTAGTTGAAAAGCGTGCCGTTACGCGGTGACGCAGCCAATCACTGGATTAATAGTATCTCATATTATCCGACTGTTTAAATAAAAAAGAGCAAAATTAACGATTTTGAATGTAATTCATAATTATCTTTTTTATTAAATACAATATAATTTTTCTTGACTGTTCTTTTAGTTCTCATGCCATTTCTTTTCAGTTGCATCAACTTATAAACAACATTAAATATAAATAACGAATCTTAATCGATTAATACTAACGCAAACATTACTGCATTTATTATATTAAAAAAGAATGTAAGAGTATATATACGAAACAACGCCAGCGATGCCAAAAGTTGGAGAATTCTCCGTAGTCTTTCGCAGCTTAGGTTGGCAGTAGCACTCAAAAGCAACTTCTCGTCATTAGTAAAACCATATTCTGGACTGCCGAGAAGTTGCTTGTATAGGCGCTGCTGCCAACGTAAGCCGCAAAAAAGTATATTGTATTCTCCACCTTTTGGATTACAACGCAGGCGAAAAATCCACTCTTTCAAATCTACACCACGCTTGGCGAGAAAACTCCGCTCCAATAGAACGAGCCAATTACAGCGCACAGCACACATCCAATCGGTCAGTACAGTTAGCGCTCGTACCCCCCCATCGAATCTCCTCGTTCTCTTACCCATCTACATCGCTTCGTAACACTCAACCGCATTATTGCACCATCTGACAAAGCCTGCCTCCATCCGTCAGAGTCAAGACAACGCTATATAAAATATAGCAACAGTGCAGAGCGTGTATATATAGCAACACTCATATAGGATCCAAGCAGAGTGAATTGCGTGCTAGAGTCATAAGTGGACAAGTGCAAAAAACATATACATAAAGTAGTCTGTGTGTGTGTGTGTACAAAGTGCGCGGACGCGCAAATGAGCGCGGATCTATGATGGAGTCGCCTACGGCAATAGTAAGATTAGAGAAGGAGGAAGTCGATGATCATCAACAGTCGTCTACGTCGATAGATGAATCGCCTCATGAAGTACCAATCAAGTACCTACCCCACGAGGTCCTCGAACTTATCCTCGAGGACCCGGGCCTTAGCATTGAGACTGTCATTAATCTTGCTCTTACCTGCAAGCAACTCTATAGAGTCACCAGGACTAGCAATAAGCTGTGGAAGACGAAGTTTTTCCAAAGGTTAGTATATATAGCTATGTTTTATAGTCAAAATGGTATTATACGCGCGGGGCCAGTGGTTTTCCCCTGCTTCGAGTCATCGTGAGTCTATAGCTTGAGATTTCGTTCCTCCCACCCTTGCGCGTTGCTGCTGCTACGCGTCGTCATCTCGGGGAATAATCTTTCTCGCTCACGCTCTCTCCTATCTCTGTCCAATAAGGATAGAGCGCCGTTTATCTAACGTTTGTTAACATAGCAAGTAGATGTAGTATATATATATATATATATACAACAACATGATACATTAATGCCTGTATATTTATGACACTCTTTTCTTTCAGATGGCCCCATCTACGCGAAGTGTACACCGAGTACGAGCGCGACTGCAAGGTACGCAGCTGGCTGCACGAGGTGAGGACGAGCATCAAGAGCCGGCGTAAACTTATGCATCATCTGGCTGTTATGTCGGCCAAGTACTACAAGAAGCAGGAACTCTCGCACTCTGAGTTCGTCAATTTTGAGCCGCTTTTCCGTCCGGAGTTCGGTGCCCATGAACTCGCCTATCATTTCCTCATCGACGAGCTTATACAGCTGATTGAGCTTCCCATCTCGTGAGTTTCGATGATAGCTTTGTTGTGTTGCTGGATTGTTCTTCTTTTTTTTTTATTCAATGAGGCTGAGAACTGTTTGTTTACAGTTCTACGATAGGGGGATACAGCTTGATGCGCTGAGAATTGTAGATGGAATATTTCTATCGCAAGTGGGGAGAGTTTACGTAGAAAGTAATATACAAAATCTTATCAGAAACTATTTTGTATTAGTAAGCATTTAACATTATCTTTGCTGTTAAGGAAAGAAATGGTTGTTTGTACAAAGCTGTAAATTAAAAGATGTGAATTGAGTTCAAACATTTAGTTGGGTAGCATCAACTTGTTTTTAACAGTCTACAAGTGCGCAACTACAATTTTATCAGAAAAGTTTGCAAAGTAATAATTGTACGAAGTGCTAAATTGACAAAACAACTGTATACTATAGATAAAAGGAAGTCTAATTAATATTGATAAAAGGAAGTCTAGTTTAGTATAGATATAAAGAATTTATACAAACTATATTTTTAAATAGAAAATCTATGGAAATAAACATAGAAAGAGTTTTTTCTTCTTTAATGGCAGTTTTAGTGTTCTTAACTTGTGATAAGAAATACTGTTACTTTTTTTTATAAAAGGAATTTTTTATAATGAGCAAAAATTCAAAATTGACAAAAATTGAAAAATTATTGGGAAAAACTTCTAATAAATATGGGCTGAAAAATTGTAATACGTACTGTTACTATTACAATTGATTGGTTAAACACTTTTTTTAACATCAAATATGAGTGGATACATAGATAATTGAAGAACATAAAAAATGAGTAAAAACATTTTATACAAATAATGAAATAAGACTAATAAATCGTTGTTATTGGTTGGTTATTTAACATGAATGTAATATAATAATTTTTAAGAATAGTAATCAGAAAAATACAGTTACATATTTAAATATTAAAAATTTAGAGGAAAAAAAAGTGTTTCAGGAAGTTGTTTTGTATTAGAGGCTATATATGTAGAGTCGAAGTTTTCTAATGATTTTTCATAACGATTTAAGAAAAGGTACTTTTAATAGCTTAGAGTCTCTTATAGTTTTGCGCAAATACCTTAACTTGTATGTACTTGTGGATAGCTCGCAAAATCGTTCATTTTAACAAGAACTGTTCAATCATCTATTTAAAAGTTTTACCATGCTGTCATGAATATTAAATATTTTTGTTAATTTAAAACATTCTAAATTGTAGAAATACGATAAATTTATTCTATTGTTAAAAAGTAGAATCTAACAATTAAATTATTTATTTTTAATTTCAGACAAAGTAACCTGACGAATAAGTATTACGCTTACAAAGTGATTCGCTACATGAAGCAGCACCACCTGGCCAACGAATGGCAAAAATTCATCAAACTGCCAGTAGAGCAACAGACCCTGGAGAAGGGTGCCACGATCGTGGCTCAATGGAGTCAACCGGAACGTCGTTTTACCTACAACCATGTCTGCGGTATGCTAGACGATATCGTTGAGCAGGCGAAAGTATTGCTGAAAGAACGTCATCCAACGCATCCGCTGTTCGGTAAGTCAGATAAGTGCCTGGATCATTGGAGGTACAACAACATCGATGACAACCAATGGCCGGTGATCGAAACACGACAAGTTATGCTCATACTCTGCGAGATCATGTTCGGCAAGCTTGGATTTCACGGCAACAGCGACATGTATTATACGTCCGAGAACATCTTCATCGACAGAGTCAGTCTCATAATGGCAAATAATCATTTTTTTAAATTCATTCAACTATAGTTTGATATGCGAATGGACATAAGGATATTAATGGATGTTGTTTTTTTTATGTTAGGTACTGGAAAGGAAGCATGGTATACCAATCACGTTATCGATTATTTACGAGAGCATCTGTCGAAGAGTCGGAGTCAAGTGCGAGCCGATAAGCTTGCTAGCGCACTTCTTGCTACGTTGGAGAGAAAAATAGTACGTTTATTGATTTTTGTTTTTTTAAAATATTAAAAGCTATTACATTATAATAACATGTGAACAAATTTTGTCTTCTTTTAGCAAACCGACAGACTCAGAACCATCGGAAAGCTTCTATATCGACGTGTTCAACGGAGGTAAATTCATATCGAAACAAAGCTGCCCGCGAATAGGGGCAGGAGCGAAATGTCCGATCGAGCAGTATAATATACAGAACCCAAATAACGCAGCTAGTGCCGCAGAGGTAAATTAATTGTTAATTAACCGTATTAATAAAATTAAATTTGTTAAAATATTTAGTTTTTTAATAAAAATGTACACTTATAACGCTAATTAAGAGTGACTAAACTTTGTCAAATTATAGGTTGTTGTTAGAATGGCGAATAACCTTGAGGTGGCAGGAAGACAGCGTACTCATTTGAACGGCCGTGCATCGCGTTTACGTTCGGCCCTGGAGTTACTCCAGATGGTGCGACCACATGATACTGGGACTATTCTGCACTTGGCTCGGTTTTACATGCTTTATCAAATGGATTTGGACAAGTTAATTATTATGCTGACTGATTTAAAACGAGTAAGTTTTTTCTTTAATATGTCATAGTGAATTTACTGAACAAGAGCTTTTTTATATAATGATTATATTGCTATCTGCAGGATCCAGAATTCACTGCAAGGGGACCAGCGGATCACATTCTTCAGATGCTTCAGGATTACGAAAAGCACATGAATGTCGTAACCGAGGTAGGTATACACAAGCTTTTTAAAAAAATCCTGTATATTTTGTAAAAGAGTTTTTCTATCTTGCAGGAGGAAACCGAGGTTAAAGTACGTACTTCCGAAGTAAAATATGCGATAGGCATGATTATGAAGCATCAGAGATATGATTATCTGTGCGTTATAACTGGTTGGGATTTACGGTGTAAAGCCTCGCCACAATGGATGTTGGGGATGGGGGTTCAGGCGTTGGATGGCGGTGCCAACCAACCATTTTACAATGTGTTCGCCGACGACGGCTCTTCCCGATATGCAGCTCAAGGTACAAATCTAATATCATAATAGAAAATTAAAAAATTTACTTTGTTGTTTACAATCATTTCGTTTTTATTATACAGAAAATTTAGTCATGGCTTCAGTTCCTGGCTGGGTCAATCATTACGAAATCGGTAGATATTTCTGTGGATTTAAAGGAACTCACTATGTGCCTAATGAAGAGAAGGCAAAAGAATATCCGCAAGACAGTGCGATTCGAGACAAACTGCTCTCAGAATATGAATAAAATCTTTTTTAGTTTTGTAAATTTTAAAGTCCGACACTTACGTTGAAACAATAGTCAGTTAGGTACATTTCTATTATGTTGTGTACAAAGTACAATAATTCAGAAGCTTTAAAATATTTTTTTTTTTTTTATTTTTGTGATTTAGTATATTGATTTCTATATTCACTTAAAATATCGTACGGTTGAACAGAGTATTATAGAATGAATTAGCAGTTATTATGCCAAGTTACAGCAACTTCGACCCACGTTGTACAGAACGATAATAACGATTTTGTATGAAAATAAATATAAATATTTGTCGTGTAAAATATTCTTACGATACCCCTGAAATTGTAATCTGATATTATGTAAATAATATTGTAATTGCCCTCGTTATTTCAGCGCTTTATAACGATATACATTTTATAATTAAATGTAACAAATTGAACGAGCGCAAGATAGAATCACTTATATATAGTCAAGTTAATACTTATGTTGGAAATAAATTCAATATTTTTTTTACAATTTGCTAATTATTTAAGATGTATAATAATTGCAATGACTAGATAGACTTAATTTGATTACTAGTAATCCGAATATTTATTGAGATTACTTTCGCAAAATAATAGCATGTGAATTTTTTCATGCTTTGAAAATTTATTTCTTATCAGAACCTATTACATAAGGTTTCAATAAATCTTTAATAGTATCTTTTTGATTTATCGTTATACAATATTATATAAAATATAATATTAACTTTTTGGACCGATGTTGTACAAACATGCGTGGTTTGCGTTACTCAATTCTCTTTAAAAAGTCAATTTGTAGAATTGGCAAAGAGTGTTATTCGCATTATTGTAAACAGTATTTTCTAATAAAATAAACATCTTTTTATTGAAACGAGGTATAATTTATTAGTATAATAATCAAAAATACATATTAAATTTATGAATCGCCTTTTTTAGTCAACAGCCGTGATTTATAAACAAAGGTCTTCGATACGTCCTTTCAAAAGTATATTCCGTATAAACAGTCACCAAGATCGCAGAGACTCATTGGAGCTGGAAGAAATTAAATTAATATATGATTGAATTTTGCTGGCAATATTTCGTATAGTTACCTCTGCATGCATTTATTGCATCTTCGAATGTAGTTGCAAACGTTTTGTTAGGATCCGTCTGCGGTGGGTTCGCTACAAGAGTTCCATCCGGTGTAATCTGCGTTAAATAGGCGATTAGATTATGAGCCAATCGACAAAATTATAAATATTTTGTTATTTAAAAACGCAAAATTTTTATTTCAAATACGTACTACTCCTCGCTTCTGGAACATACAGGCCACAAAACAACTTCTTTTTTGCTTATCTACTGATTGCAGAGAAGGAAAATCGCGAATGTCTTCGACTTTAGAAACACCTATAAAATAAAAATTAAACACATTGTTGGCAACGAATTCGAAATCAAAACGATGCTAACATTAATATCTTACCAAAAATGCTAAGATCTAGTCCATTCTGAGTTAGACAAGGTACAAGATGCTTTTCTATAGACTCCTCCAAACCTCTGGCGACCTAGCAAGTACATTATCAACCACACATTACAATTTGTTTTTTTATCACAAGTATAAGTATAACGGCAACGCAGGCAATGATTTAAATACGCAACAAAATAAATAACCCATACCTGCACCAAGGAGATACAACAGCAGAGAGCGACGAACGAGAGCAGCTTCATGGCGACGAATTTTCAACTGAATGATTTTAGGATGATCGAATTAAGTCTGATCTCTGTACACTTGCGAAAACGCGCTTATCGCGTGCACGCGCTCAAAAAACTGATGTTGATACACTGCCCCAGAATAATTTTTAATCTCTGCTTTTTCAAACTACTGGTTGTGATTGATAAGATCTATGTTAAACTTGACGACAGTGGCATGTTTTCATGTAGCAACAGAAATGTCTATTGTATAAATATATACATAAAAATTTGTAGTTACGTGATTTTCTGCTAAAGTGTGAGATATTTTAAAAGTGACAGAGTGGATTTTATTTTCATTCAAACAAACGAAAAATTATTCACAGTCCAATCGCTTATATTGATATCGTACACACAGTGTGTTTGTTGACACTTGGTATTGATAAATGTTGAATACTTATGTGTCTCTGAGAAAATATTGAAAAAAAGAATCAAGTTTTATCAATAAAGTCAAACAAATTTTAAACAATAATCTTTCAATTTATGTTGATGATTCAACATCACGCTTATTATTTCATTCGCAGTAAATCAATGTCCGCTTCATTACATCGTAAAAGAGAATTTCAATTGTAGTCTATTTTTGATCTAAGAATATTGAGTCATTAGGACAAATCTTGAATCATGACGTGCATATTAATTGTCGTTGAAAAAATTAGTCGATTTTATTGCATGATTCCGTCACGTAATAATATTTAGACGAAATAAGGATAGGTAGACTTATCTTATGCTTTTCCAATCTAGATTCTTTTGTTTTTTTTATTTATGATAGAGCAAGTTTTTTATATAAATTAAAAATATTTATTCTTTATATAATATATAATACTCTATATAATAACAATATTCAGTGTACAACAATGAATTATCTAATATTTAAAAAAATGATAGCACGATAAAATCATATTCGGAGTAACATAATTATTTTTTATTACGTCATCTTTGAATAACTACATACTATAATAAAAGTATCATTACTTCTATAATGAAAGACGTCCTCGTAGTTTAATAACGGCCAAATAAATAAATGTACTGAAAATTAGTACTTAAATATAATACCAGTATTAAGTATGTGTGATGGTGCGTGTGTATGTATGTGTTTGTGAGTGGATTGTTAAATTACATTTTATTTAAGTATATTGTAATATAGTAAAATACAAAGGTATATGTGAATAAATAAAGAGTATTTTAAGTAATAATTTAAAAGCTTTTATTGTCACATTAATAAAGCTTATATAAAAACATTCCAAAATGTTTAGTAAGCAACAATCGTACTGAATTTGATTAGACAGCACTTGAATCATATTTTAGTCATCAAGGAACGATAGAGAACCATTGTCCAAAATGCATTTCAGAATCTTTCCACCAGTTTCGCAGCTGTCCTTTCCAGCTATAATGAAATGAACAATTGTATTATTTCTCTAATATGAATTCTTATCAAAATACCAATAAAAATGTTTAAAAAAAATTAGATTATAACAAAATCTAGAACGATCTTAACTTTTTATTGGTTCACCATTAATATTACGTATCTTTTTAAATTTAAATAATGCTCGTACCTTGAGTTTTACACGCGTTGATTATTTTGTCAACCTTGTCCTTGGGCAGGTGATCAGGTATCTGTGAGCGAGCCACGTCTTCATGGACAGATCCATCGGGCGTCATCTTAAACAAAACATTATTATGTAGGTAGGATAGGATTCCCACCAATATATCCTGGTACCCAATATGGATCATCGCGATATTTCAAAAATCGAATTTCAAAATCAAATTAGCACAATATATTAATGACAGTTTTGCGCATTTTACCCAGGCCCATAAAAGTATTTATTCTCATAACCCATACCACAACATATATGTGTTATATTCAAGTAGTGGAATTAAATTTTGACTGCATAATAATTATTTACTAAAGAATCGCTCGATTTTTAAAATTATTCTTATATTTTTATTTTACTTATTCATTTTTAGCCACTATCTTAGTAAAAAAATGGTTGAAATTCTACATAATAAGTTAAAATTATCTATATTTCACTAGGCATTTTTTAATTTTTTGGCCATTTCATATAGATTAATTTCTACCAGAGTAGATTCACTTACAATTCCAATTTTTTTGAGCATACAGGCCGCATAGCAATTGACCTTGTCATCGAAGACTACCTCCTCGCCTTTCTTCATTTTCTCAAGAGTAGCTGTCAATAAAGTAGTATATATTTAATTGTTATTATTTGAATAAAACCCACCAGAATGAAACATCGGCTTATATAATTGTATTCATCTCACCTATATCGACTCCGGTCTCAGTGATACAGTTCACTCTGAATGCCATATATTCTTCAAGTGTGATCTTACCGTTTGACTATATTGGTTAGATAATTCATTTATGGAACCAAAAAAATTTAATTAATTTTTCAAATAAAGTGTGAGTTACACTCATACGAATAAATTATTTATGACATAAGAAAATATTATTTTTATGCGCAACATCTTTTGATGTATCAAAATGGAAAAAGATTTATTTTTTTTTTAAATAAAAATATTCATTAATTAGTTTTTTTAATCATTACTTATTCTCGAAGTCATTTCAAATTATAAATGCAATCAAAATTATTTAGAAACATTAAAAAATGAATTACAATAAATAATAGAATATACGATGTAAACATGTGTTTCGCCATCTTCTTGAAGATTTTATTCCATTATATTAGAAATGTTCGTTTGGATCCAATTTTTAAAATAAAAAAGATGTTTTGTGAATTTAATTTCCTTTATGATTAGTAATAGTAATGAAAAGATTCTATGTGCAATTAGAATATTTTAGCATCAAAAATATTATATCACATCTAATAACATAAAAAAAGATTAATAGCTACGTACGTGCCCAACAACAGCAGCGGCAAAGCAAAGTGTAATAACAGCGACGATGGACTTCATCCTGACCGACAGTTTTGGAGTCTTTACAATATTGAGTTACTTGCAGAAGATATCAATGCCCATTTAACACTGATTTTATTTTCCTCAAATCAAAGGATTTTATATACCGTGAATAAGTGTTCAATTAATAATCTTTCCCTATTCTTTTCTGATAAATGATTACATACCTCCTTAGTTTTTATAATCTTCGTCAGGACCTTCCTCAATATACTGATTTCACTTTTTTACTAAGATGTTTTGGAAAATACTGTACTTTATGAAAAGCCCTTTAATAATAATGAATCTAAGCTGCCTTTTTTTATGTAGTAGGTTTAACAGAAAAACATAGAGTACATCTGAGGTTACCTATTATGCAGTATAGATTAACGCAGTCATACAATTAAAAAAGATGTGCATCTCATTTTATTATTCGCAGAAATTTTAAACGTTTTATAATTGTAGAATTTATGAGTAAATCGACGAAGTAAAATTTATTATTCTTAATCAACTACTATTGTTTTAAATAATGCTGAGAAAGACTAGTCATTGTCTATAATAATCTGCGTTGAATTTAAATCCGCCAATTTTATGTAAAGTTAATATACTTTCTATTGGGTGTTATTATTTATTTATTATCTATATTTATACTATTTATATTATTGATATTCGTTGGGTGCTGAGAGTACTTGGTTGACTACTAAGAACATGTGCAACTTTGGCAAGCATTTAGTTCAGTTTTCGTTGTAAAGAAAATTGTTAGTATGTGATTTTAATTTTTTTTTTCCCAACACGTGTATGAGAAAATCCCTTTTCCATCCCTGTAAAACGGATCGAAAATTGCATTCTTGAAGTATCTCAGAATAGCAGAAGGAAAAAACTTTTTTTCTTCTAAGGAAGAAAATTTGTTACAGCCAGCGAAAGGAAAAAACTCATAACAAGAGGAAAATAAGTATATTAATTTGTTGAAAAATTTGTATGTAGTACCCCCCAAAAAAAAATAAGTTTATTATATCAAACAACTCGAAAATCCCAGATCTCTAGCCACTTCCCTGATCTAAAAAAGGGCCCTTTGTTAAAATTATGAGAAAGCAACGAAGTGTAAAAGAATGAGAAAAGATTTTTCAGACTCGGATGATAATTTGAATACTCGCTAAAAAAAGTCAACTTTCTGTCCTCATTGTACAATATATTATTCACATACGGTTTTACACACAATAAATAGGCCTTAAAAATTAAATACAGTATGTTATTAATAGATTAATAAAACTTACGTATACAAACATCCAAAATGTTTGATTAGCAAAAATCATACTAAATTTCATTAGACTTATGGATCATTTTTTAGTCAAGGAGCACCAAAGGAGAGTTGTCTAAAATGCATTTGAGAATCATGCCACCAGTTTCGCAGCTGTCCTTTCCACCTAAATGAGATAAATAATTGAATTATTTCGCCAAAGTAAAATTTTATCAAAATATAGTAAAAAATTAACTTATAACAAGATTAAGAATGATCTTAACTTTTGAAATTTTAGAGTTTAAAAAGGATCGTAACTTGAGGTTTACACGCGTTACGAGTTTATTAATTTTCTCGTGGAGCAGGCCATGAAGTATAGTATTTTAAAGTGAATCACATGCTTGTCGAGAGTATCGTCATCTTTCATCTTAAATGTAAAAGTATTTAATATGATCAACTTTATATTTTCTTATATTGTTTATTCATATATGTTGCTTACTCAACGTAGAACGGTGAAAATAAACGTTATTACTGTCGTAAATCTTAGTTGTTAATAAATTGAAAAATAGAGTCTACAGCAATTTTTTTATGAATAATAAAATAGAAAACTTCCTTAAACAAATTTATTGATATCTTTTGTTAAATATGAATGTCAAAAATTAATTTATCACTACAACATTTTACTTGGTAAAGTATTAAGTTTGTTTTAGGCAATACTTAATACTATATTTATATACTTTTAAGGTGTTTAAATGGGGTAACAAGTTTAAGATATTCGAAAAGTGAGAAAAATACACAAAAGCATCTTCGACTATTGCTTTAGAATTATTGTTCATAAAAAAATTATGCTTGTAATGCAATTTGACTCAGAATAAAATTCAAAAAAACGTTTTATTCATGTGACCTATTTCGACTCCAGTTTCAGCAATACATTCCCTTTTAAGAACCATCGCCTGCCCAAATGTGAGCGTATCTTGTTCCTGCATTGATCGATTAATTGATATATGGAATTAAAGAACAGTATAATTTTAGCTAATATTTATTTTAATTAAACGGTAATAAAAATTGGCGACATTTTATTATATTTTAATTTTACAGTTTTTCATTAAAAATTTTTATCGGTTCTTATTCACTACTTTTTATAAGTTATACTGAAAATAAGGTATTTTTAAAGATTAATAAACGGATTCTAATAAGTGACCAGAAATACAATGTAAGCTTTTGCAATAGTTGCTCAATCCCCTTGGATATATGACTGCATTCTACTAGAAATGACTTTATAAATTTCGTTTCATTCAGTAAAAAATAGAAGCTCCTCTACATGTGTATAACAATTGCATTACACGTAAATAAATAAGAATAAGATAAAATTAAACACATCATCACCAACTGCAGCAGCGAATATCAATATCTATCTGATACTGAGTGTATTTGGCTAAAATCGCAGGATTTTTATATACACAGGATGTATTTAATTAATTTTTTGCGATTCTTTGCTGACGAGCAATGACAGCTCATAATTTTTGTATAGGCTCCGTCTGGACCCTCTTCCATGTGCTATTTTTCACGTTTTCACTAAATATGTTTTTAAAATATTTTTGAAAACGCAGAACTTTACGAGGGGCTTCTTAATTATAAAAAAAGAAAGAAGGTTAGCACTTCAAGGAATTCGATTAAGCCTAAACGCGTAGGACAAAGATAGTCGAGACTGTTATAAACAAATGCATGCAGTCATGCGATGAAAAAGATGCATTTCCTTTATTATTTACAGAAATTAAAGAGAAAGTGGTGAGAAACATTCGGATAAGTGGCCCAGAATAAATACTGAATGTTTCCTTAGCCATTTCTACTCGTAGAATTGGAATTAAACCAAGAAATTGCAAATTGCAGTTCTTTTTCTATCGGTCGGCATGCGAAATGAAAAAAAAATAAATACCCATAATAAATAATAGATAAATGTTTTTATCAACTAGGAAATATTTTAATAATTACAAATATTACTTACGTCGACTGTTTACCATTCACTGATAAGAATTTTTACATCGGTCTTACAGTCTT
>JAYJLV010061504.1:0-17393 GCA_036873485.1 Torymus texanus
ACCCAAGAGAGAGAGAGAGAGAGAGAGAGAGAGAGAGAGAGAGAGAGAGAGAGAGAGAGAGAGAGATAGAGAGAGAAAGACATTGCGTAATCCCAGATCGACGTCGTGTTAAATCTTTGTCTACTAAAGCCTTCGGCGAAAATTGGAATATATAAAGAACATGGCGAGTATATAAGAGCAGATGACACTCGCCGGCGAGTAGATAAATATGCAGGGAAATCCCTGTGTGCAAGGTAAGCAAAGAATGAAACCACGATAAAGCGCGAGAAAAACGATACACGAAGTAGGGTACGAGAACCCGCAACAGAGGGAATTCGAGCATGTAAGCGGGGAAAGAGAAACTCTTATTCCCCCCTCGCCCCTTCAGGCTATACTATCGCAACGCTGTGAATCTCAATTTTCAACTTAGCGCTGCGGCGATATTCCGGCGCGCTAAGCACAAGATATTGCAGACAGGAGGAGGGAGATGCTGCTGCACCCGCTCTTTCCTCCTCCCCACTTGGCACTGCGATAGAGGATTAAGGTAGTTAATATTCCTGTTAAACTTCCCCAGCACACTTCCACCTAATACCGGCGGCTTCATTTTCTTCGTGTAGTTATTCCTACCGTCGAGTTGCATGTCATTAGAGAAGTGTCCGTTAACAAGCAGTTCTAACGAGTGTAAATATGCACTTTGTCGTCGGTAATATCGATTTAGTTTACAGAGTATTTAGCTCTTTAATTAATGGAATATTAATTGAAAACGCGATTTCGTTACGCAATTGATGATTATGTATTATCTAACCGTAATATTCTAAAGAGAATTACATTATATAGCAATCCATAATAATATATACAAAACACGGATCTGACGTGGATATTCATATTGTGGATCGATTATTCATGTAATCTGTTAATGTTATGGCATAATTATTATGTATTATATATAACATATTAATATGTATTAAAAACTCAATCTATCTACAAATTTTCGAACCAAATCGAATCGAACTACGTATTAACGTACGGCTTAAGTTGTTAATGCGTATAGAAAATTATAAATTTAGTTTAGGTAATCTAGAATTATGCGATTTAGAGAACATAAAATTAAAATAATTTTTATACAAAAAGACATCACACACACACACGCGCGCGCGCGCGCACACACACACACACACACACACACACACACACACACATATTAGTTTAAAGAATTTTATTGGAAAACGTAATAAACGTAAAATTATTTTATATGAACACTATCGACGTACACCGACTTGGCTCCTTGGTTACAGCGCGAGATTAGAGATCTCGAGTTCGAGAAATCGTGTCTCAGTCGTCTTACATTTTTTTCTTACTTTATTATGAATGTAAGTTGTATATTTCATGCCACAATTTATTGAGCTCTGGAAAAATCCTAGTAGACTAATATAATTAAACTCTGCAAACTCAATTGCTTATAATTACATTTGCAAAAAATATTTGTGTATTCGATGAAATCCAAGAACTCAGAAAAGAGAAGGATTTTAAATATCTTCATGTTTTATAAAAAAGGTTAAAAATGATTTACAGTATTTTCTAAAAATCTGCCACTTCACCTAATAGCCTCAAACGAGAACAAATAACCCTAATGAATTTTTCCACCTTCGCAGTCCATCTCCAATCCATTAACCTCGCTTAAACCCCCTTGCGCGCAAGCCTCATCGCCACCACCACCACTTCGGCTCCTCCTCGCCTCATTACAATTTCAAATATCGCCCGCGGCCGTGTGCCGCCTCGGGGAAATCCCGTTAAGCGGCTCTATACTGCGCGTCGGCGTCCGAAACCGCGTTCCTCTAATTTGCAAAAACCTTATCGAAGCCGCGCGTCGCGCGACGCTAAGGTAAGCCGACGGCCATTGATCCTCTCGCGCTCTTCGAGGAGGATATAGGCTTACGCGCCTCTTCCGCAAGCCGACGATGTTGACGAGACGCGTGGGGTTTTGCCGCACGGGGATCTATGGACATCGCCACAACGACGACGACGACGACGACGACGACGACGCTTGCACTACGATAAAGCAGCACGCGCGGCCGCCTATATACATATACCTCTGATCCCGATTAAGCGCTGCATCCCCGCGTGCGCCTCCTATGTACACGCCCGCAACGTGTACACGTGCGCCCGAGTGTACGAAGCTCTCTGGGAACGGGGAAACGTATAATAGACACAGGGTTCCTGGCTACTCAGCTTTTCCGTGGTTGTGGTATATACGCTCACTGCTTTTGGTCGAAGCCATGATAAGTAATCAGTGCCTGCCGGATGATATTTGAGGTACTGTTATTTGGAAGTTGGTATTTGAAGTAATACAAGTTTTGTATTTGATTATTGTGGGAATCCACAAAAGTTAAACTAAATTCCGCGAGCTCAAGTCCTTAAACATTGTTTTTGAAGCGCACTCAAAGGGTTAGTTTGTTTTTATCATACGATATACGAGTAAAATACCCTGTTATTAAAAAAGACTTTATGACACAGTTTGTCTGGTGCAAATAATAACTTCTAGCTTCAAATATGAATTTCCACGATATTTCGCGCGTTTTCCTCTCAACTTCGAACTAGCGTAACGTCCAAAAGATTAAACATTTTTTATTTTTTTGAATAGAGCAAATAAAAGCTCGTTTTCCGAAGTTTAACTTTGTGTTTTAAAAGTTTCCACGTATAATATAACTCTTCCTAACTGGAAGTTTGAAATAATTTTTAAATTCCAAAGAAATTATGATTAAAATAATGAGGTAAATTAATTGATTAGCTAAAATCTATAGTATCCTTTTAATTATCGACACCATTGAATAAAACGAAAAATTTCTAATTTAATTACTTTTGTAGTACTATATTAGGTGAATAATTAGATTCAACCGACTTTGTCAACTACATTCATATTTATAATTAGTCTACAACTATAAATTATTTTTCAGCCAGTATGATCAAATGAAGAAGAACTAGTAAAATATTATTCCTTGAAATTATAAAAAAAGTTGATCGATAACATCGTACAGTAGTGACCACAAGCACCAAATATGCGTTTTCATCGTAAACGAAATCACATCGGTAAGCAATAAAATATCAACACGATTTGCTCGCGGCATCGAATAATATTTTCGACGAAAAACCGCGCGTAACAACTATATACATGGCTCGTTTTCCCTAGTGCGCAGCCGTGATAAAAGAAAAAAAAAAAAAAAAAATATAACCGATTGAAAAGACGGGGGCACATATCCGGATAAAGCCATTGATTAAAACGTTCATCCTGCGAACGGGTGGCGCCGCTTAATCTTCGCGAAAAATCGCTGCGATTTCACCGGGACATCGCATTTGTAAACGCTCCGATGTATATGTACATTTTTCGAGCGTCGTCGTCGGCAGTCGTTCGTCGGGCTATTTTTCAAAACCTCACCGCTATTCCCCGATATCCAATGCCCCTGCTCTCCAATTCTAATATTTTTCCGATTACCATGCTATGTACTATGTTTTCTGTCAATCCGTATATATATTCTATATAGTTAAAATATTTTTTTTTGCGCTTCGGTTATCTAGTTTGCCCGAGGCACTATCACTGCAAAAAAAAAACATCGGGACGAATTTAGAACATTCATCTCGTTCGAAATTTCAGTGTGTTTTTTTCGCAACCGAGCGGTTGGGGTATTTCGCGGTTAAAAGTAAATATTTTGTTTTCTGAATATTATATATCGGCCAATGCGTCTATCGCTTTTGCTCGTTATTGGTATTTCAGTGAAAAGAAAAATAGCGAAATAGAACAAGTGAAAAATTTCACAGCCAGTTTTTATGTTCGGAATTGCTATTGTATATCAATAACTATTTATATCGTCGTGAGAGACAAAAATGAGAGTCGCATTTCACATCGCGTGTGCAGCAGCAGCACGAATTCTCGGTCATAAAATGAAGTGCGCCATCCTTTCCCCTTTTGCAATAACGTTAAACCCAACAGCCGAAAGCGGACTCCTCGTCGTTGCACCCCGGGTGCGCCGTTGCGACAGGTGAACGTTTGCACGCGCCTTTCGCCAGGTCGAAGAAGGGGAAGGAGAGAAAAAACGGTCGTGGGGCTGGCCTCCCCAGGAAACGAGGCGTCACGGCGCATCCGTAACTCGTCCGCGGGGAAACGACTTTCCGCGAAGCGATTAACGGCTTCCGTCAGAACTTTTGCCGCGCGCGCGCAAGAGAGCGCGAGCATTGCACGCGATCGTCACTTTTTTACTGCCTGTACTTACATATATATATAAAACTTCTCTCTCGTTCGCTGTTTTGTACGCGCGCGCATTATTCGGATTCTCGTTTATTTGCGCTGCCTTTGTCGGGAACGACTACTGCGTCGGAGATTTGAGAAATCGCAGAATTTTGTTCTATTACGAAAATTCGAATCTTTGAAAATAATCGCATCGTATTGTGATGTTTTTTTATAGACATTATAAAGGTTTTTTGTCAATTTTTGCAGAGGTACCTATAGAGTTATCTTTATTGTATGCAAACTATAGTTATAGGCAGCGGAGGTTCCTGCATTTTTTTATCAGAACATAAATCAAGTTATACATTTATGCACAAGTATAAAAAAAAAATTTTGATTTTACAGGTGCTCTTGGTAAATCGGATACAATGATACATATATTAGCAGAAACCATGAAAAAAAAAAAAAAAAAAAAACAAATCTGAGTACTCCGAGGGTTTTCATTTAAGTATCGAGTCGCTTGTTTTGTCTCTATAGAAGACATATCTCGACTATCCTGCATCTCTATCTGCGCTTTTATTTCGCGGCTAAAGAGTGATGGAACTTTCGCTGTCTCATGTCCTTGTTCGATTACACACCCTCGCGTTCCCGGTTATTCCTTTTTTTTACGAACGGTGCGTGTTTTACGAGCAATATCGCGCTTTTATTACCGAGCACGCGCTTCCCAAAGCTCGTCATTGTTTCTATTATTATTCATAGTGAGAAGCGTGCATGCTTCTCTCGTTCGCTTTATGTATATGAGTGCTGCGGACACTTTTTCCGCCTCTCCCCCTCATGCCGCGAGGTGGACGGAGCGTAACTAGGAGATGTGACATCATATTTCGTTGTATGATGAGTTTTGAAATTAGAATGCAGGCAATTCAAAATTGCATTTTGTAGTCAGATGCACAGGTGCCCTGGTTATGAGTAAAGGTAATCGAGAGCGAAATTACATTGTCTAAACCTAGATAGAAATATTTACCCGGAGAGTGCAGACAGCTAACGTTCGAGTGTTATGCGAACTCTATACGATTCAATACTAACTATTTGTTACATTTTTCTTTATTAGTTATTCAGCATTTTAATTAATAACATTTCCGCGACACTGTTTTCTGAGCGCGCGCGTTTCATGAATATTTCAAAATGACACGTTATTAATATCCCCATCTGACATTATCGTTTTCTTCAAAATGCAAATTTCTCTCTATCACATTGGCCCGTTTTCACGATGCAGCTGTGCGAATAAAGGTTAGCTTTTGGCGCTTTAGCGAAATTGCGACCATGAGCCGATTAACTTTCTGCTCATGACATTATATTAGATGAGATTATTTCGATATACATTGGACCGCTAATGTAGGATTAATTAATGTAAATTAGTAATGGTAAACAAATTATATTTGATATATAACTCAATATTAAATGAACTTTGTGATCAAACAGTAAGCGCTCATAAATCATCAGGAAATAATGAAATTTCTATATAAAAATGCACATCTATTTACATATGTAATACTTCATGAATCAGGAGAGTGTATATTAACTGCGTCATTCGTCAGGACCCTGTTCCCATTCCGTCTATTAATGAGACGATAAATTAAAATTTTATACAAATCCGTAAGCGCAGTTAGTAACCGTCAGACTATATCCGGAGAACGAAAGTATAACACATCCTACAATTAAAAATATCAGCTCATCCTCGCAACCTGGTACGAGTAAAAAGGAGCGAAAAGGCGAGAGTAGTTCTGCACGCGCAATGGAATGTTAAAAAAAAAAAAAAAAAAAAAAAAAAAAAAAAAAAAAAAAAAAAAAATGTGCGCACGAGGCGGTGTCGCGAGTTCAGTCGTAACGCTTATACTTTCACACATAATACACATACGGCTAGGGCAAATTGCATCGGCCTCGTTATACAGCATCGCGCGGTGGTTATTATTGTCATTAGCATCATTATCGTCACAATTACGCCGCTCTCGATTCCCCCGCCTCCTTGCTTTTTTCGCGCGCACTGCGGCAATTTTTCCCCTCCCTTCACCGTCGCTGCGCGCTAGTTCTCCGAAAGCGCGCGGAGCTTTTGTCCTTCGGCGGGTGTTGGCATCTCTCTTGCTCTCTCGATTGAAATCGAGTCGTAAAACCGTAAGCCTTCGCGGATCGGCGATTTCACCCGCAGTCATTACGCGGCGCGTTCTCTTTTTTCCGTTCGCCTCCTGCCGGTACGCGCGAATTTCTCGGAAATGCTGTCCCCTCGCTACGGAAGCGAAGGGGAAGTGTATAAGGATAGGTAGAGATAGACGTGTATACGTTAGAGCAGAGTAAGAAGGAAAGAAAGAAAGAGAGTCGTAAAGTTTAATATTTTCCGAAAGGCAGAGAAGATGCGCGAGAATCGATAGCTGTATACCAGAAGGCAAAAAGTCTTCAGGTCTCTTCTCTTTTTTTACCATTACAGAGGACTGTGCCTTTATCGCAGAGCTCGCAGCAGCGTATTCTGATAAATTCATAGGCGCCTATATATATCGTCGTCGGTGTGGCTCGGGAAGAATATTACTCGTGCACGAAAGAGAAACATACAGGGCAAGATATCGTATATGTTAATTTTTATGGATTCGCGATTGAGTCGACTCGGTGGTGGTGATGATGCGCGGTCGACGTAATAATTCATGAGGGCGAATTGATTCACGCACGTATCGCAGTCGATCTATAATGTGCTCCGCCCGCGGCTCACTGCGCGCCCCATGCATGATGAGTACATCTACTTTTCACGCGAATATGAACCAGCGATTTGTAGATTGAATTTAATTTTCATCGCTAGTTCCAGTTGTACCGTGAAATGTTAACTGTGGTTTTTCAGAGATTCCATAACTTTAACTTTCAACACCATTAATATTATATTTTAAAGTAAAAATAATAAATTCTTGATAATTGTTTGACAAAACGTTTAGTCGCATTAAAAAACTAAACTATTTTATTAAATAACCACTATAATTTTAGTGTGAATTTTCAAGGAGGTATAATACAAAGTCTAATTGATTAATTTAGCTGTTTGGGAGCAAGGTTTTCCGCGTAAGCCCCATGCATACTCAAATCATTATAATAGCAGGTATTTTTCTATTATGCAAAAGTGTTTGTTTGGTTTCTCTTAAATATCGTATGTGAGGACAAAGAGGCTAGAAATAATCCTTGAGTATACATTATTAATCGTTTTTACGCTTTTAATCTGGCAACGTCACAAATTTTAATGTAAAAGTCTAAGCACCATGAAAGGGATGACTTATCCCTGATTAAGTCCGTGCAATTTATTCCGCCCCGTCCCGTGGTTTAACAACAATACAATTCCGAATTGTTTAGTATTAAAATAAATTAAACTGACTTTCACAAATTTTCTCTAGCTGTGGTAATTTTAAGTATATATAATAATATATATTCATCACAGTAATTTCAGTACAAAATTAATCTTTTGTATATTTGGTTCTGTCTTTCTCCGAATAAGTATAAAAATAAAAAAAAATACAAATGAACTGCAATCATATATTCCATTTCTCGAAGTTATCACACGAAGAGCCACGAAGAATGTTCTCAAACTTTTTCTTACTTTGTCTTGTGCATAATAAAATTCTTCTAGACTTGTACATCTCAATGACTTCCTTCTTATTCTTAGAATCTGTTGAACTTATAATGCCATTATATCAAGGTATAACTTTGTGTCTTGACTCAAAAGTACACTTAATGAACTAAAAATTACATCAGTTCTATATAGATGCTCGCTCTACCATAATAAAAGAGATCAAACTTCTACGATAATAATAATGCGTTCCCAGCACATCACTGCGTAAATACACATTTTTGCACTAATGTCTGTAATCGAGCATTCAAATGACACAGAAGCGCACGCCAGGTTCTCCGAAGCCACGCGAATATCTATAACCCATTTTCTCTTCTCCGTTCCGATGCGAACGCAGAATAACAAAACGCGAAACATTATTTTGCTTTTAAGAAAGGAGCAGAGGAGATATAGAGATAGAAGGAAAAGAGAGAAAGAGAAGAAATAGCAAGGGAAGGGCTCTTATTACCCGTAAATTTTTTAAACTTCTTGAAACATAACCTCGATCTGGAGGCACGCACGCTCGAACTTTCCGGAAATTACTGTATAAGCGGAAGTTTCACGGTAAATCGGCTTAAGTACTTTTGGCTTCGACTTTCAAGGTAGTCAACGTTAATCTCTTAAACTCGAGATATCGCTGGGTGCTTTTTTTTGGAGGGAGGAAGATTACGTGCCACCGAAAAAAGAAAATCACGACACACGCGCAAGCAAGCGAGTGCCCATAGAAGTTAATTAAAATTATGAAGAACATCGCGCGCTTGCGCAGAAGCACTAATTTTACACGGAATTTATTGCTCTCTTTAGCGAAATTCTTCAGTTGCGTAATTTACTGCGCACGCGAGGAGCCGTCGCTGGAGGCGCTAATGTTTTCATTTTGCATGCAAACGACGCCGCGCCATTACGCGGCGTATATACAGACATATAGAGCTGTATACGGGTGGCGAATTATTATTATCGATAACAATTACGTAATGTTGATAGCGGTTGCACGCGCATGGAACTCGCGTATACAGCATTAGCTTGCACTCTCTAGAATATTAATAGCTGAGCAAATGCTCTATTGCGTTAGTATTCGCGTCGGTTAGATTCATCAAAGTGCAGGCAGGAAAATAATTAATTTTCCAGAGTGAACAGTGACTTTATTTAAAGTGTTAAGTAAATCGAGTTCTATGATATTGTGACAATTTTATAAACCAGCGAATATTGGGAATTTTTATCCAAACTTATATAACTATTACCTAAATGTTATTGAAAATTCTTATGTTTGGATTGAGCGCAGCATTGGGATATGAATAACACAATTTCTAATGATTATATAAGAAATTGAACATAAATGAAGCTTTATTTGAAATACACTACGTATAAACAATTAATACCCGGAAACAAATGTAAAAATTACTATTTTCCGTATGCCAAACTCATTTTTATAAACAATAGTAAACATTTTTCTTGCTATTTTAACCTCTTCGTGTACGATTTATTTTACTAAAATGAAACGGTTAAAACTAATTATTTTTTTTACATTTTATACATGAAAAAATCATATATTTATTAATGTATATGTAAAAGCAAATAACGCATCAATCGAAATATATTTTTTTTATTCAAGTTTTTATTACCCTGTTCATAATTTTTGAAGTGTTTCATAATCGGGCCCTTTACCTTACAGCTGTTACAGATTCCTACATCAATTTTTTTACTTTGTTAATTTATTTTCAAGTTTTTTGTGATAATTGCAATAATAAAGATGAAGAAAAATACGATAATGTCAGTAAGTATGTACTTGTAGATTCTGATGATACTGATTGCTCTTCGCAAAAAATTATTATTAATATGTATATACGTTAAAGCTGTCGATCTTGTCTGAGTATAAAGGTGTTATAGAAACTGACAAAATATATTTTTCTCTCTCATCGTTTTCGTTTCTCTGTTAACGTTTTCTTGCGAATTTTACCATAAAATGTAAACATAAATAAAATAGATATTGAAGTCTTTTATGATTATTTATGAATATGAGTTATTATAGTGCAAAAGTGCACGGTAAAGTTCCGACAATAGATTCGACAATACGCAATGGTTTTTATTATGATCAAGCATCTTCAACTTATATAAATAGTTTATAAATTACCCATGGCATTAGCTTTACTACACTTTCCCTTCCAAAATTATTTCATTTAATTTTGTCACTGCAATGATGCGAGCTATAGGTCCGCATGTAAAGGTAACAATTAAGCTTTGAAACGCCTTGCCCTCGAGCATAAAAAAAATATTCTCTCCATAATTACAGAAACCACAACGACCGTCAGCTCACGCGGCAACAAAGAAGCACGGCAGTCGAGACAAAGGCGCAAAAACTCCGAAAAGCGCACAAAAATTTCGCCAGACCACGGCGCACGCGCGCGCCCGTTACAATCACAGTCGGGTAATAATTCATCCCGATCGTAAAACCACTTGCGAGAGGAAGAAAGAGAGAGCAAGCAAGCAGCAGCAGTCGCCGCCACTTGACATGTAAAAACACGCAGGAGGCCGGCGAGAAAAGCGTCTCTCGCGGGTAGAACTAAATCCACCACTGCCTCGGGGCATTCGTCACACTAGTCAAGTCTCCCGAACGGTGCACGCATGCGGCTGATGCAACGAGCTCACCGTCCTCTCTCTCTCTCTCTCTCTCTCTCTCTCTCTCTCTCTCTCCCGCTCTCTTCTACGCACACGGGCCTCGTAAAATCCGATTTCGCACCTCAGCTCAGCTTTCAGTTCTGTACGTACTGCAGCGTAGACGGCACTGTTGTGTACAGTATTGTCGTAGAGGCGCGCGTCTCTTTGGATTCCGACTTGTTTATATGCATGTACGTTGATGATTTTGCAAATGAGATTTACGTGCGTTGCACGGTGTGTACGACAAAAAGGGGTCGCGCAATTTGTTTAGCGCAGACCCCCGACAGCTGTAAACGTACGGCCGATGAAAGTGTGGGGGATAATTAATTTGCTGCGTATATTTGCCGGCATTTGTGTTGATTGGAGATATTGTTACGCTTGTCATTCCAAATAATTTTCGATACCTTGCTGACAATATTTTGTAACCTTGGAAAAAATATATCGAATCTAAAAATAAAATTCGATAATAATACCCTGGTAGAAATTCATCTATATGGAATGGCTAATAAAACTGACTAATTAATCGCTTGGATGAAACGATTTTTTCCCATTATATGTCCATTTCTTAGATTCACATAATAACAAAATATTCGTATTTAATTTAGTTACTAATCAACTTTGATGAAAGAGCATTAAAGATCATTGGATGGATTACCAAAATATAAATAAATAGCATTAACTAATAAATCATTTGCTGTACTCGTTCTATGAATAATTGAGCCAAACTCTTATTTCTCCATTTGATTCGGTATCTCTCACTCCTTGTCATAACAGCAAGCCTTCTGCTAGCCATTTTCAGACTAAAGAAAATGATCAGTTTTAATACCTTTAAAATACTCAAGAACAAGCTTGTGTTTGTCTTCGAAAAACTCGGTCTATTTTTCAATCCATTAAATAGCCAAATAAAGGGAGAAAAAGCGTCTCATCGGGAGCTACAAACTGGACAGGAGAATTTTCCATTTTATAGTCAGTACTAGTAAAAATGGTCATTTATTAACTATAAAATGATTTCGATTTCCACCAGGGATATGATGAAACAATTCTGAAAAACGTCAATTTTTCTCCCATATGTAAAACAATTATTAGAACATTTTCTACCCACTTTAATTCGTCAGAAATTAATTCGCCATAAGTCGGCTAGAAGATACTTGGAAAATCGTATCACAAATGGAAGAAAAACGATACTTTCCATCACGGAACTACCAGTTTTACTTTTCATATCATTTATAATTTTTAAATAATCCTACACTACATTTGCCATTGTCATAAAAATGAAAACTTTTATTGCTAATGAAATTGTAACAACGCCATAAAATAAACTTTGATAAAAGTAGCGATGTAGATTAAGCTACCTGAAAGATGACAAATTGAAAATTAAAGCTACACGACTATCAATGTAAGTCATCTTTTAACATGCGCTGCAAATTCTCTCCGCAGTATATGCCGCAGGAGCTAGCTCCTCTCGCTGAATGGGTCTGAAGTTTGCAACGTTGGGACGCAACGAAATAATTTCTCACAAATAAACAAAACAGATAAAAATTGGCACGATACAGTGAAATCTTTATTTTGATGTTGGGTTATGCTATAAAATGCTAAACACATGAGAAAATTCAAAATCTAACATAGAAAACTAAAAATAAAAAGAATTTTCTAAAATTTCGTTGCACTCCAACGATGCAAACTTCAAACCCATCTCGCTGATCCCTACACGGAGAAAAATCATGTAGGAACCTTTCAAATTTATAAAGCAAAAATTACTACTTCCTATAGTAGCGCTGGGATATACTTGAAATATAGTAGTAAATTTTATAATTTCAGTCACGAATTTTTACTACTTATTTTAGAGAGTAATCTGAAAATTCATACTTAATTTAAAAAAATATTTTTCGTGATCTACCTTACCGACTCTTTTTAAAACATATACATTAAGCCAAATTAAATAAGAAATAATATTTTTATTTATGAAAAATATGAAAGAGACCCCGAGTGGAATCGAACTTCAGCCTGCTGAATTGAGAGTTGCACTCTTACCGCTGCGCCAACGCGTACTTGCACGTATGGTGCTTCGACTCGTCTACATATGTTACTACAGCTTGCCCCGTACCATAACAATAACATTGCACTAAATAAGTTATTGGCGATGTTTATTTCGGAAATGATACACTGCATGAGTTTTTGTATAAAAAAAGTAATTGTAAAAACATATAATTCATAATATCCTGATCGGTTTTGAAGAGAAGAAAATGATAAATATATCTTTTGTCAGGTTATGTCGATTTACTGTCACGTAATCCCGTAAGAAAAATTCCTATTGAAAATAGTAAAATTAAAAAAAAAATTATTAAAATTTCGGCGAATTTCGAGTATGTTTCAGCGCTACTGAAATAGTAATTTTTCCTATATAAATTTTAAAGTTTCTTAGATGATTTTTCTCCGTGTATCTTCTATAGGACGTTTTTCACCCACACCTAGAGTAAATCCCCCCCAAGAAGTACATAGAGCTTATAAACTTACGTAAAACTTACCCAGAGCTCAAAGAGCTAATCAGTAATCTCGCTTTTATCCTGGGAGCATTCCAAGCGATGCATCGACGATTGTAAAGTTAAATCGAGGATAACTCTCGTTGATTTTCTAAATGGAATACTTACGTATATACCGGCGGAGTGCGGCGGTAGAAGTTGTTCCGCATCGATCGACGCATTTATTCGAGGAAGAACGAGAAGGACGTATTACGAATATGAATATTCAGTATGGAGAAGAGCCTCCATAACCACATTCTCGTTACTTTTATATGCGTCATTTCAGCTACGCGTAACCGCGTAGCCTCATGATGAGCGCTATATATATGTGACAAAATGACAGGTCACTATCCGAGCAGCCAGCAAGTCTACTATTGCCTTTCTCTGCAGCATAATCACCGGAGTTTGAGAAGTTCAGTTATAGACTCTTGCCTATAAGGAGTCCTTGGTAACGATTTTCTGACGCTGACAATTAGGGCCAAAAATTGATGGGAGCCCTATATCGTCGTCACTTATACTGACAAATAATATTTATATATATGTTTGTATCGTACCTATCGTATCTGGATGATTGGCGTTTTCATTGCATACGTGTACATGTAACACAGACATATGGATCGATGACGATACATAACTTTTTGATATCTTAAATTAATGCTATGCATAACGATTTCATCTGTAACTCTGCATTATAACTATTTTTCTTAGTTCTTTGAAGTGTGCGGAATAACCTCATAATAATAACTATCTTCAATCTTATATGGTTCTATAGTCAAATGATTGGAAATTTTTTTACGTCATATATTATCTACCGGCTTCTATAGCCGATTCCAAGTAGAAATTTTTCAAATCATATAGCATCGGAACATTACATGACTTTATGTTTTCAACAACTCTAAAGTTTAATTGTCAAAATGTATTTTTAGTTTTAATGATTTCCAGTAAAATATACTATACTTAATAGTTTAAACCACAATTACAGTAAATGCGATTATAATATAGTTACGTTTACTATAAAAGAAAATAATACCAATTTGGTACTACAAATTATCAGAAAAAGGACTATATTTTTATGTCAGGGTGAGAAAGTAAACTTTAAAAAAAAATAAAATAACTACATGTTTCATTATATTTTTTTGTAATACAGACTTACTTAATTAAGATGGTATCATGAAATTATAATATATTTAAAATATAATATTTTCAAAAATATTCATTTTATAGAAAACCAAGTTGAGAAATGTTTCAATTGAGTTTTTATTAGCAGAGTAATTCTTTTATTTTCTACTCTAATATTTCGTAACGATTTAACCAAATAAAATTTATTTTACATGCCGTACATTGTAAAGTTTTTTTTATTCTTGCACGACATAAAATATCTAAAAAAAAAGTAGCATAAAAAGTTGATCCCTTAAAACAAAATATAAATTCTTCGATAAAGTCAAATTTGTTTTCTTTTACCGCGAATAACCCAATCATTATTTAAATCTAGTTAAAATTCAATAAAAATGTTAAAATTTGTATAAACACATTATAACGACTAATGAAAGACTTCGTACAACAGTCACTTGAAGTTACAACAATATACAAACACTCAATTGAGCACTTTCGCAAAGCCTTTAATATTCCGATTTTTTCATCAAGCATCACACCTCCGTCTTTTATTCTCTCCCTTCATCTCAGCCGATGCAACACGCTCCTTCATCTTATTCAACGTCTCCATTACCTATTGTCGCTTCCATTGACCTCCTCTATATTCTAGGTGTCTATATATACAAAACGTTGCGCGCACCCTACGATTCCACGTACAGCTCTGTAAAGGCATGTCACACGCAACAGGCCGTCTTCCAAAGTCAGGAGACAACGGGCGTGAAAACTTAAGTATAAGGCTCTGCCTCTTTTTACATAAAGAATGCGGCGCGTTCGGCCTTTCCGAAGCGAGTTTTAAACATTTTCCAGGATCCCCGGGGGGAGTTGTTTTCTCCTCCTCGTACTTGCCAGATGAAGTGATATACGAGCGAGAGAGGCTTATGGTGTTTGGCAAATATTTTAGCGCACGCCAGAGAGGGGGGGGGGGGCAAGAGAAAAAGAAAGAGAGGCACACAGGCAGCCTGTGTGTGCGTTACGTTATTGAATTTTCTCGCGCCTTCGGGAAGAGTATAAAAATGTATGAGGTTCTGACAGGTAATATAAAATTTTTACTTCGGGAAGTTTAAATTCCTCGAGAGATATTATTTTTATGGAAAATAAACTTGTCGTTTTTTCAATAGGATATTATAATTGATTTTTATTCGTTAAATGTCACTGCAATTATATAATTAATTATATATATTTAACAAATTTTAATCCTTTGAAATTATAGGTGCTAAATAATATAAAAATAATATTTCAGTTTAAAACTTGGAAAAATAACATGGTTTAAGATTTACTTTAAGGATTTAGATTATGTCTTTTTGTTTTTCATGATGCTTAAGACAAATAATATGCTCCATAATAAATAACAAGTTATCAATTTAGTCGAAGTGGATTAAATTAATACAAATTATATTTATGAATATTCAATTTGATGAGTTTCATTAAGTAATGCGTGCCTGGATATAATATATTTTGTATATTGATAGTTTAATACGTTACATACACTGATCAACTCCCGAATGATGATAATCAAACGTAATAAATATTATTATATTACTAATAATGAAAAAAAAAAACATTATTTTATACTGTATGAACAATTTCCTAAAGGAAAATACAATAAACGAAAAAATGATTTATGAAGTTCTATATCAGATACGCGTCTGAAATAAGCGGACAATAAATAATTGACATCAGTATAATGATTAATGATGCAAAGGAAAATCTGTATGCATAGCAATAAAATACACGGAAAATAAGTAAGGAAAAATCGGGCCACAATAAGCAGTATACGTCAGGACAAATCGCAAAGAAAAAGCATTGAATTCTCACACAGCCACACACACGCGCAAATATTAAAAAGCCATTGCCATTGGTGGAGCAGAAGGAAACGACTCGCGCGCGCCGCATGCATCGAGACCCTCTATTCAGTCCCTCGTATACCATCTCGCCCGATGATCCGACAGCATGAGCGCGACAGAGGACGTATAGTCTTCACCGTCGCCTGCAATGATTTCCGCGTGCAGTCCCTCACCTATACTATACATATACCTAACTCTCGCCGAGTTTATTTTCCACTCGTTTTCCAAAGTCGCCGCGCGCGCACGCGTTATTCTCAATGGCTTCGCTTCGCTCTCTCAGAGCTGCATAATGGACTGGTCTGTGGTCTCTCTCTCTCTCTCTCTCTCTCTCTCTCTCTCTCTCAGACACACACACACACACAAGATCCTTTATATCCCCGTCCCGTTGACTCTTTATACCTATATGCGTGTAACTAGCGAGCACGCGGCCCTTCTTACCTCTCGTTTCCCCACGCGCTCGCGCGCGCCTTTGTTAGCCTATTTGTGGTTTTCTTCGAAAAAAAGGTGAGCGCGAGTATGTATGTAGTTGGAGAAAGAGGCACTCGTATAATAGGGCGGCGCAGAGAAAGAGAGAAAGAGAGAAAGAGAGAGAGAGAGAGAGAGTCGATTTCGGATAAGAGGGCGCGTGCACCAAGTGTATTTTCTAAAATGCTGCACATGCGGACCTGCACCTGGACAGTGTGCACGATCCAGCGTATTATTGCGATGCCGTTATTTGTCCGATTTCGTTTTTTATATTCCTTCGATTATATAAATTTAACGATATCGATTGGACGATTCGTATTATTGGACATGTTATTGCTTAATTTAATTATTATTATATACGGAATATTACAAAGTTTAATATCAGTTATTGTAATTATTCAATTTATATACAGTAAATTCTACACTTTTAAATCTTCTTTTACTACATACGTTATTGAGTTCTGATGCATCTACATGTATTGAAACTTAAAATTACAGGAATAATTTTCGTATTAAATAATAATACACTTCGATATAAAATTCATTAAATTTAAATCTATCTTATTCTGATTATTAATTGGTTCTAATGTAATTTGGAGAACAGTATTTGGTGAACTGATTTTATTACGATGGAAATGTCAATACCATATAAATTTAGAACTGTCTCGTTGAAATAAAACAGGAATGAATATAGACTGAGCCAAAAGAGCAGTAGAGTATAGAAAGCTGACGACGCTAGTTTCGCACAGGCGAGAGAGAGAGGGAGAACGAGAGAGACGTCACAGCTAAACACTGAGAAAAAAAAACAGCCAAAACAGCCGAAATCTACAGGCAAAATGGCATGAGTGCTCGGGTAGTAGGACTTACGCCATATCTGCTTAGCGTCATAGGTAGAAACGGCGGAAGCCTCAGGGAGAAACTGCCTGAGTACT
>JAYJLV010061515.1:0-17388 GCA_036873485.1 Torymus texanus
CACACACACACACACACACACACACACACACACACACACACGCACGCACGCACGCACGCACACACACACACACACACGCACGCACGCACGCACGCACGCACACACACCAACGACCAAACGAGTTATTGAAAGTATAACGAAAACACATTGTTTATCGACGGTTTATTAAGCATCACCGCCAACGCAGAAAACCCATACACACACGCGAGATTCGAGCGGTGATTTAAATGGACACGGCAGCTCGCTTATATTAGGTGATTAAAATTGAATTAATTCCTCGCAGCGAGACTCGGACAGACTCGAGATTCTTCTTCAGTGATCAGAGATGAAATGTGTGAGGGTGTATATATATATGTCGCAGCACAGATGATGGGCAATTGGACATTTTAGCCTGATTCGATTAGACGTGGCGATTCGCTGTGCACAGTGGTTGGTATAATCGAGTTTTCGTGTATTATATGCGTAGCGGCGGCGAGGTTTTGGTGCCCGAGATAATTAATAATTGTCGTCAAATCTGTGTTGAGAAGTAGTACGAGGATGATTGAAGATTATTGGGTTGAATGTTTCTGAATTTTGTATAAAGAATTGTTTAATTTTTTAAATGTACTTATTTTTTTCTTTTCAAATATGCATTTTCACAATTTTACCGTGTATAAAAGCTGCTATAAAATAATAGCAGTACTGCTACCATTTTTTCATCAACCTCATCATAGTAGCTACTCATAAATTCTCCTCGCAAATGAAAGCCCAACTAATGAGCTTATAATATACACAGCTTATGCGCTGTACACAGCTCTAATGGAAGCGTCGCGGCAAATGAGTTTTGTAACCGCAATTACGTTATCCTTATATATATTTTCCAGAAAATAAAGAAAAGAAAACGAGAAAATTATTGTGACAAAAACAGCAGTATCCACGTGAATCAGTTGTTTATGCATTTTTCTTTGCTTATTCCTTCATTATATTATATACGATGGAAAATAAACGCTTATGCATGCATGCATGAAAAAGGAAAAATCGAGTAAAGTGTAGTTTATTATCAATTAACGTGAAAACGATGGTTGACGCTACTATACAACAACTCATTTTTCTCTCCCGGCCCGTGGACGTTAATTTTCAATCTTGCCAAGCGAAAGTACGAGAGCTATTTTTCCGCAATTTCAACAACCCTCCGAGATGAAGAAAACAACTCATCGCATAATTTTCTGTCTCAAATTTGAATTCGAAATGACTGCGTATTTTATATACGCGCTAAACCACGAGGAGAAAACATTCAACGTGACATTCAAAATGATGTGCACGCGCGCATAATAGTGATGAATAATCCCTAATTACGAGGCACTCGCACGCGCGCACAGCGTGTCCACAATTTTTCCGCGACGTATATATTAGATATACGTATATAAAAGACATCCATTGTACAACATAACGAACGCGATTTTCTTTGAGATGTGTAGTATATACACATGCGCGTTCGCTTGAATATTGAAAAAGACCGACGCGCTCTCTCGTAAAAGAGACGGAAAAATTCATTTCCGAGAACGAGAGAAAGAGAAGTGAGCTACAAAAGGCTAGAATTTATTTTAGCGCTGGGATACTACTACTACTACTACTACTGCTGCTCCTCTCTACGTTTTATTATCCATGCAAAAGAGATGAGTCGAGGGGCCAAGCGAGCGGGGGAAATGTAATAAAGATACAAGCGCCCGTGTGCAGCGGGTCGGTTGATGGTGCTTTCTTAATAATTTATATAGAAAGAGAGAGAGAGAAGTAGATGAAGTTTTTTGTATTTTTTCTTTTTTTCGTGAAGTGGGTAAATAAAAGCGCAAGGTGAATGGTTTACTCCGTAATCGGGTATACAGTCGATCGTTTTTTATGACAAAGGATCGTACCGTAGCTTTTGTGTGTACTTAAACGTGTGTTGTAGACGAGCACGATTTTGAAAAGATAAAGGCGAATATATCGTAGAATTGGGTTAATGTAATAGTAAAAACCGAGAAGCTTATGTTATTGTTATTGTGTATAAAGTGTGTGTGTGTGTGTGTGTGCGTGCGTGCGTGCGTGCGAGCGTGCGTGCGTGCGTGCGTGCGTGTGTGTGTGTGTATATATGTGTAAACGGAAAATGTAAAATGTCGGGTTTGTAATTTTATGCGCCGTGTCTTTTTCCCAGAGAGAGCGAGCGAGAGAGAGAGAGAAAGAGAGAGAGAGAGAGAGAGAGAGAGAGAGAGAGAGAGAGAGAGAACTGAGCTCTCACTCGCTCGTCTTCGACTATATAGTCGTAAAAAAAGAGGAGGAGAGAAGTCGAGGCTTTGATCAATGAACCGCTGCAGGTATACGGCGCGTTGCAATGGTAATTGACATTAACATTGACGTCAAAATGAATTTTGCGTCGGTTCTTGCTATTATTCTTTTTTTTTCAAACGGATAAAGATTGCACGCGTGGAAAAAAACGAAAAAGAATTGTTTGGACTCGTGCATGTGATATCGGTGGTCGTGTGATAAAAGAAGAAGAGGGGTTGTCATTGTTATTTTTACCAGCTGCAGTGTATTTTTCTGAAGATTTTGATGTTTATTAATATTTTTAGAGGTTTTTTGGTTTTTTACGTTTTTCTGTATACTCGAATCAGCGATCTTTCCTATATAAATATACAAATTAATTTACATGGACGTGCAAAATAGAAGATGTACATTAAAATAAAATTGATGATGTATACAAAAACTGAATGTTAAGTATAACAACGTGTCTCAGTTTTTTTTTCTTTATACGAGAATGTACAACAACAAAACAAATTTTTTTAACAGAAAAAAGAACATAATTACAATATTCTCTTAAATTTCTCTTTCACTTTTATCACTCCAACTCCATCATACCCTGCATCAATCATCTCATACAAACACACATCTCCATAAACTGCCACACAAAAGAATTACGAGCGTATCCTCCTCTATATCCCGCCAAAATTTTCAATAACCGCAACTCCACTCAAATATTAACACACAGCGAAATCTCTGAACTTCACTTACCAACGACCGTAAACTCCGCGTGACGCTTACGCGTAACTTTTATCAAAAAATTTAGTGCCCAGTGTAAACCGGCAACCGCACATTACGCGTATACCTATAACATCACAGCGAAGAGGAAGAGAAGATACGCGCTGCGGGAGAAAATTAAGGCGATGGCGACGGAGGGAGAACGAGTGAGAGACTCGAGGAAGTGCAATATCCCGACGAGAGACGATGACGACGACGACGCCGGTAAACAGTCGTTAAAGGTCCGGAGCTACGGGGAAGAAGATATGTTTTTCTTCCGATACTAGGGGAGAGAGAAAGGGAGAGAGAGAGAGAGTGAGAGAGAGAGAGAGGTTTTTCTCCTGCACATCCGTATATGCGGTTGCAACAAACGTCGTAGGTATATCGGCTGTGTCAGTTATATGTAGAAATTTACAAAAAATTGCCCATAACTTGTCTGAAAAAATGACGAAAAAAATAAGTTGAAGCACACCTCTGAAAACTGATTTTCCTTATTCTATAACTAATATAGTCCACAAAAATGATGTTGAACATAGAAAATCGGAATAGTGATAGTGGGATCTTCGGGTCGGTTTTGTTTGAAGTATAAATTGTGTGAGTTATGACGCAATGGTTCATTTAAAAAAAACGAAGACGAACGTGTTTTATATATAATACAAACGTAAAATCTCTTTCGTATACGTAGTTTGGGAATCCCGTTAGCAGCAGCAATGTCGGTATAATCGAAATGAGAAATTCGCGCGCGCACGTTGTATATGATGCGTATAATTATGATTTTTGTTCCTGCGAGCAGTTAACTTCAAACCCGAAAAAAATCATAAGAAAGCCGGATAAAGTCGTCGTCGGCTAACGGAACTGCATCCGTTCCTTACGCGGTGGCTATGTATAATTCCTCTGGAAATAAAGAAAAAAAAAATGAAGTCACTGAATAAACAACGACGAAATCAGGTAAATCGGTCGATCTCGAAGTGGCGAATATAATCGTCGCGGTGCGGTGGTTCGAGTCGATAGTTTCGCTTTCATGCCGGATTTTCCGAACACAGCGGGCCTCAGATCTCGAAGTAGTACACGGTTTCTATACCCGTTCATCTTTTTCACTATTCTAAAATAATTCTATTCGAAAATTAACCATTATTATATAATACTAAAAAACTCCCTAAACCCTTTTCATACCACTCACTATACATACCCCTATACACATATCCGGCACTGCTTGCACTCTCCACTCCCCGATACATACATATATACATCTCAATTCACATCGACATTATTTCCCCGGGCAATAGCTATCCTATCCGGCACTCGGACGCGCCTCGGGGGGCCCACCTGTGGCTCTGTCTCTCTCTCTCCTTCCGGGCGCGCGTGTTGCATCCCGAGCGCGTTGTGTGCATGTTGCAGCGGACGCGCGCACACGAGCGGAACGACGACGACGACGATGATGCTATATACCGCGATCGGTGCATACACTCGCAGTGATGGTAGATATACATATATAAGCTGTCACGCGTTATTCGATATACACATTGTACTGGTGTGTGTATGTATATGCGATAGGATTGTGGTGATGTGGTTTTGGAATTTTACATAAAGAAAAGGTAACGTATAGGGATAGGGTTAACATGGAGTTTGGTAGTGGCGGTGGTTTTAAATGATGTGGGGGTTATGTAGGAAAAATTTTAAGAGCGTTTAATGACCACGTATACTTTTTTAGTGTATATAGGATTTATTATCGAAACTTTTGTAATAATTTTAATTTCATTCTTAATTGTTAAATTATCATTATTCCTTCGATAAGTTACATTTTCAAAGTACTTTCAAAATGCTGCTTTTCATTACAATATTATAGCTTCTGATATCTTTATATCTTTTCTGTCAGACCGTTACTCGACACCTTTACGTAAAAAACCCGCAGTAGCATGATCATTAGACCGATACACAAGCGATGTACTATTCCTTTTTTTTCTCTACTTCTCGAAAGTATCGAATTCTATTCTAAAAATAACCAGAGCAACAGATAAACAGATTTCTAACGAAAAAATAACGAAATCGTTTTCAATTTCAGTATTGTTTTACGTAATTCGTCGGAGAAGACTATACCTATACAGAGATTTCCAAGCTTCGACGTTTCCACTAAGGACGATTGACTGACTGAATAGCCTCGAGAAAAGAAATTTCGCTTTCGTGTATTAGAAAGAACGATTTAACGCTCTACCGAGAGCAAAGTAAAAGTGACGCGTCCCCTCCCGAAATTCCTCTCCCATCGTATCAATGGAGTGAATCGCCACCTTCTAACGACGATTTTTCGCTCTGATAAGCTTCTAGGCTTATATACACACCTTCGCGCAGGTGAAAAGTCAATCCCAATGTACAAATTAGTTTTTTCACTTTTATTCCGTAACTAATTTACCTGGTATATGTTTTAAAATCAACAATGTAGCATCAACCCTAATGTTACAATCCATTTCACGTAATTCGTCACCTTACGCGTACCAGCATATATAAACTTACTTAGAGAAAAGAAGGCGAAGAAGCCACGTGATACCGTGCATATCGATCACGCTGTAAGCTCAGAGAATTTTCCCGTGAAAAAAGGGTTGGAAAACTTTCGCGTGCGCGCGAAACTTATTTGTGTCACAGCGGTAGCAGAGAGAAATTGAAAAATAGGGAAAAATGCACGCGACTGCGACGAATCCGGGAAGATATATATTATGAAGAAGAGTGGAAAGGCGTGAAGTGAGAGAGTGACGAATGGTAATCGGAGCTGAAAATGTGTTTGGCTTGAGTTATTTGAAAGTATCTTTTGCCCCGATACGGAAAAAATTCTTCTTCGGTCTTTAGTTTCAGAGTAAACCTAATCATTAGATATTTTCTTTGACTGTTGAATTGATTTTTTTTTTAAATAAACCATTAACGATTATACACAACTCATATGTGTTATACTTTAACACACACCTACTATAACCCTTTATTTATAGACTATTGAAAATGTTCAATATTTAATCAATGCATACCGCCTATTAACAAAAGTGGTATGGAAATAATCAATCTCTCAAACCATCCACTTTCACAAACTACCATCATCATCCCTCAAAAAGGCAAACCTACCCCGATATTTACCAACCTTGAAAAAATCCCTTTTATCCCCTCGCAACCTTCTAAACTACTTCACTTCAGCTCATCTCATCCCGTAACCTCCCACGGTTACTTTCGCACCACCTATATAGCGTTAAAGATTTACAGGCAAAGAACCTTTTTTTTTTCTTTCTTTGTCCTTGGTCAGCAGGAGCAAAAGAGAAATAAGAAAAATGGGCGTTCGCTCTTACCGTGTCCTCGAAAACCAGGTTGACCTGCCGGTGGTCGCTAATGGGATGGGCTTGCGGAGGCCGATGCATCCTGCCCCCGTGCACTTCCGGATAGTCGATCTGTAACAGCCGAAAAAAAGATAAAGGTTATCGTATGTTAAATGTATACGGGTTTGATCAATAAATTTTAAATATATATGATGTGTATATGTATATAGTGTTGTGATGTACGAATGAGTATTGTACTATTATAAATAAATCACTTTTCTTGTTTTAGACGCGTGTTTGTTTATATTGTCGCAATTCCCAGAATCATCATGTTCGAACTTTAGGATACACGACAAACAATCATGAGCAAAATTATCTGGAAATAGAATAATTTTCCGGGTCGTCACGATAATCTACTGCACGTGCTCAACTATGTATATACCTATATACACCTTTCCTCCGCCATCATGCATAAAATTAAATCATCCATTACGCAACGATCGCACCGTCACTTATAATTCCATCTCTCTCTCTCTCTCTCTCTCTCTCTCTCTCACACTCTCACTCATGTAGATACACACACACAGACACACCTATATATACTTCGTAGCGCGCAGGAGCATTGTTACGCAATTCCTAGAGGTCCATTCAACGTCGGGGCCTTTGTACCGCAATGAATCTCTCGCCGAGATTTAATTAAAGCCATTTGCATATCAAGCGTGCGCGCGCACGTGTTTTAGCTGTAGTCGTTGTTGTCGTCGTTGCGGCGCGCGTTCACCCTCACCCGAAAGGAGAGAAAGAAAAAAAAAATAATCGTCCAATATAAACTCATCCGGCCGTGTACGTATATATACATTTATACGTACATATATATAACACGAGGAATAATAATGAAACGGTCTATATGTTTCTCTCTCTCTCTCTCTCTCTCTCTCTCTCTCTCTCTCTCTCTCTCTCTCTCTCTCTCTCTTTCTCTTTCTGTCTCAAAGGGTGTACGAGAGAGAGTGAGTGAACGCGACATCTGCATCATCCATCGCGTTGTTGCAGAGGGGACGCGCCCGAAAATCCGGCCATATGTAGCCGTGATTCAGCTTAACGGTGTATGTATTCATATATACATACAGGATATTGTCGTAATGCGGTTTTTTGGCGATGCTGAGTTGAAAGAGTGAGTGTGAGTAAGGGAGGGAGGAATACATCTGTCACGTATACGCGTCTATATAGATTTACGGTTGATTGATAAGCAATTAAACCGTTGGATTTGAAAAGTCGGAAGGATCGTGAGGGATGATGACGAAAGTATATATATAGGTAAATATTGAACTCTCGTGTACATATAGATATGGTAAAAAATGAATGTACCAATACTGCTACGTTTCTGTTCCGCTCGTGTTATAACGATTTCCAGGAGGATTTGTCGATAACAATTATTATACTACACGTGCAGAACCGTGCGAGCACGTTTCGTGGAAAACTTCGTGAAGTTCAAATTAATCGCGTATAGAAGGAAATCGCTATCAATCAGCTAGTAAATTAGAAACAATGGCGAGCGATAGTGAGTTTATCAAACGAGCGACAACCGTTCAAGTTTATATGTATATATACACATATATACCATATCTGTCAATTAAAGCAAGAGGACGACAATATGTTGGATCTGATGGACGGACGCATCATTTGTCATTGTGAATGAATTATATTTTATTCAAAGCCTATACTCGTGTGTCCTTTCGATTGCTATATAAAAAGACGAACGTTCATTTCGGTATAGTGATATTGTATATTATACATCAAAACTTTTCTCTGCTATATATAAACAAACTTCCTATACTCTATTTATATACACTAAAAAACGTCGCTGACTAATACCTCTATATACATTACCCGCACTACAAAGAAAAAAAAAACCATCTCCCGCGCATACTTTAAGTCTTTCCAGACGGCAAATCGAGCAACAAGTATAATACGTGAACAAAGCGCTCCTGTATACGCATATAGATCCTCGAGAGACAACATCTCTCTCTCTCTCTCTCTCTCTCTCTCTACTATACTCTCAAAGAAAAGTGTCGCCTCAGCTGCGCACAAGCACTCGCGTTAGTTTTTCGGGCTCTATATACACATATAGTAGCAGCGAGTGTACAACCTCGACTCTTGACGCTGACGTGTCATCGTGGTACGAAGGGAACCGCATCCAGTGACGAGTGTCTCTTTCTTTCTCTCTCTTTCTCTCGTCGCTGCGCGCACGTCTGTGTGACGGCGGCCGGAACTCGTGGGCCGGACTTCCGGCTGATACACTGATTCACGCGAACGATTCGCCGCCAGCTATATAGCGTCGACTGTATACTCCCACAAGTTTCCTTTTTATTCTCTCGTCTCTGGATATTGTGTATATATATACATACTGTATTGGTATCTTCCTCTTTTATTCTTTTAACATTTGTGTATGTGTGTGTGCGTGTAATTGAGTATAGGTGAGTTCTACATATCGATCGGTGTATAGATGATGATTCATTGGTTTTTTTTTGTAGGCTTTTGGGTGAAATTATTAGAGTTTTCTGGAGGAGATGAGAGAAAGAAAGTGAAAACGAGAAGAAGATGAGTTGATTATGTCTTGGAATTGGGTTTTCAGTTTTTTGTTTTCACTCTTTTTAGAAGAGAAACGGGTTTCAATATAATTTAGGTGGGTTCCCATTTCGGCATGATTTAAAATGAGAAAGCAATCAAGTAGGCCAAAAAAATTTTCTTTTTTTTTTTTCCACGAGAAAACTTTGTGGATGTTATAAAATATAGCGTACGATGTTGTTCTTCACAGAACCAGCAGAGTTTAAAAAAAATGAAAGCACGACGCACACGATTTTTATTTTAATCCGACATAAAAGTATATACGAGTTCTTCTCGCTGGTATACAATTAACATGTTATAGCGGGGACAAAAATGTAGCGTTTTTTTTCTTCTTCTTCATACTGCGTCGCTTGTGCGCGGGCGCGCATGCTCACAGCTAATTGGAATGACGTTGGGCAACCGTAATAACGATAATAACGCCGCAATCAAATACAATAATATTGTAATTCTTGTCGCAACGCGCGTGGCACGAGAATAAACGCTGCTGCATGGCGCTCGTTGTAACGAGAATTTTGATGAGTTTTTTTTTTAATTGTTCCATTATTATTATTATTATTGTGGCGCTGGCGTCTATGGTTTTGTTTGTATAAGGTTTATTTTAATATATAAAAGCTCCACAATGTATAAACATAGTTTCCTACAGGTTTCCGTAGAATTATATAGTTCATTATTAAATTAGTCATTCATTCCGGACTAATCGCAAAATTCCTACTATATATCTATTCTACGAATTATACTACACAATTCATTAGCTCATTACGTTTCCAACTATTCACACTCATAAACCCAACCCATAGCCACATATACTAACTTCAAACTGTATATAATACACATATTAACAAACGGTTTGTTTGCTCTATAGCGCGACTCGATTACTGATTATTCTCTCGATAGTTCATATATACGCCTACACGTACCGAATTAAAAGCAAAAGACTGCGAAAAAGGAGAGTATAATACACATACACATATATACGTGATGCAACGCGTAAACAACAGCGCGTATGTAGGTACATACATCAGAGCCGAGTGAATGTGAATCGTTCATACATATATATTGCGTTGTGCAACTGTTGAAATGTGATGCAAAAGATTATTATTGCCGTCCTTGTTTCATTGGCACTTTTCGTTTAGTCTTCGAATAATCGCGATGACGATGATACTATGGTTTTCCGATTGTGCACAGGAATGAATGCGTGCGTTGCGTGTGATTAATATGGGTGCGTGTGCGCGTCGTATTATGCATCGAGCTCACTGTACAACGATAATGATGAAGGCTGTGCGGTTGTATATAAAATTGTAAAAGTAGAGCGATATACAGTGGAAGAAGTGATTTTCTGAGTTATACTGTATAGGCTTTTTTATTATTAATTGAGTTGAATTTAATTGTAGATATTTGTTAATAAACAAATGAAGATAATTATTACTCGATGTCAATTAAAATTCAATCTTTATAATAATCATTTTATATATTTTCTCAATCTTATTTATCTACCACCACAGTACAAAAAATATGCCAGCTTACTGCTTCGTTATTTTCAACTCTCTTCCTCCATCTTTATAAAAAAAAAATCCTCCTTGAAACAAAACCACACATCAGTCTCGCAAAAAGCCAAAATTATATTTTTCCTATAATCAAACCACTCGACCGCAAAAACCTCCTCTCCATCACCTTCAACTTCTCGCGGTATACCAAGTGCCAAAAGAAACTTTTCCCTACCTCCTTCTCACACGTCACACATATAATCCCCGCGTTACTTTGAAAAATCGCACACACGCCGGCGCTAGCAGTGCGCGCAATTCCCTCGGGGTATACCACACATATGGCATAGAGAGAGCGAGAGAGAGAGAGAGAGAGAAGAAAGGAAAAAAAAATAACCGCACACTCGCGACCGATAGACTTGGCGCCACAAGCGCGTGTACTTTGATCGGCGACGTAGAAAAAAAAAGTAGAGGGAGGTGGAAGAAAAGGAAGAGGAGAAGGAGAAGGAGTAACGTATTGCTCTTGGAAAGTTTAGATTCGCGCAAGGCCAAGGTCATCGTTACTCGTGAGCGCACGCAGAGAGCCGCGAAAATTGATCTGGTTTTGTAACGCGATGCCGCGCGTTAGGTTCTGGTAGATGAGAAGGCGCGAAAAATTCCTTCTACCGTGTTGTATATATTTGTAAATAACTCGGGTAGGTATAAGAGGAATGATGAATTAGTAAGGTTTCGATGTGAGGTGATGCGCGGCGATGATGCTTTTTTTTTTTGGTCGAGGTTGGGGATTGGTCATACTTGTATATGTGGACAGTGGTTTTGTAATAGAAGGATTCGCGGAATGCGTCGTCGTTGTTGTTTGATATTATGCGCGCGGGAAATATGATAATGTGCAATGCAGAAATACATTTGACAATAGAACATTTGCACGTGTATAAGATTCCAGTAACTCGAGGTATTTTCATTTTCGTTTGTGTTATAAATTATAAATTAGCAAAATTATGTATTTTTCATTGTGATGTTTTAAATAATAGTTATTTAGCATTGATTAAATATTTTATTAAATGTACGGAGGCTTCTTTTCACTATATATTAAAAAATATAGGTTATTGGTTTATTCGTTGGTGAATCAATATCGTACAAATAACTTCTATTTATTAAAAAAATAATAAAAAAAAAACACTGATACACGCTATATATATTCATAATATTTCCATTGGAATACAAAACCCAACCAAACAGTCCGCAAAAGAATAATAAAATATAATCACACGCAGAAAAAAAGTCGCCATCGCGATTGGCAATATAATCACTTAGCGCCGCGCATTCCAGTATATATACTCACACCGCTCGTTCTCTTGTATATATATATGTTTATTTTGGTTTCCTCAACATCTCACATCGTGTTTGCCAGCACTTTATTAATCCAAATTATACACGCTTAATCTTTAAACCGCCGGGCAGCTTATCGCGCTTGTGAAACTTTACTTGCTTGCACTTCTCACGCGCGCTCTCAACTGAGATAACACACACTGTAATCATCGTACATGCGTCCGATCTCTGTTTGTTGTCTCTTCTCGATCGTGTCGCACGACGTGGCCGGGTTTTTCCGGCATTCCATCAAAGCAAAGAAGATGCGACCGACCACCGATGAATTAGGAAATAAATAACGTAACGATTTTCACTTTGATATGATCGATGATGATTCTCCGGTATCATTGCCGCGTGTACATATTGACAAGGTATGACTAGGTACCGATCAAATGCGCGTATATGGACGCAGCATTGCGAGGAATCTGTATATATATATATGTATAGGTACACGTGAATGTGTAGCTCTCAGATTGAGATTTAGAAAGTAAGTACATACCAACGGTGACGGCGGCGCGTGTAGTGGAGCTAGTAAATTTTACGATATTGGTGTATATGTTAACCTCGATTTTTAGGTACCACCACACCACATTGAGCACCGCCGTAGTGAATTACGTGCTCGCAGAGGGACTTTCACTGTCCTGAAACTCTTCCAACACCGTTTAGAGTGTTTCTATAAGCAATTTTGTACGATGCATTATACGATAATCTACTCGTAGTATATTTAACATTTATACAACTATATATAATTGTATACCTATAGGCATTAACGTAATGTGATCAATTCGACTTGATTTTTCTTACATTTTTTAAAAAATACTGTTTCCACATTAGTGCTACGTTTAAAAAAAACAAAACTTTGCTCTACACATACAATACCACTACACCAACAAACCCCATCGGAATTCCTATCACTCCTGCGCATCCATAAAACCATTCGCGAATTATCATCACCACATCAGCATCGATTCATCCACAAATAACTTTCACATACATGGGGCCTCATTAAAAAAAGAACAAACCAAACACTTCCAGCTCCTTATACACACACACACACACACACACACACGCATAGTCCAACCTGACTCACTCGTATCAAAATGTATATAATAACCCTCCTTGAAATTCATTCTCTCCTCGTCCTCTTCCTCTTTCTACTCTTCGTATATTACACCCTCGACTGCTCGTCGTAGTCTCGCGCAGACAAAAAGAAAGAGAAGAGAGTTTAGAACCGTACCACTGCTCTCCCGCAAAGCAGCAGCAGAAGCCGCCGGCCGCCGTCTATTTATTATTCAACGCCGCGGGGTTTATTTCGCGCGAGCGACCCGTAAGTACTACGACTACTATATTGCGAGAATGTATATATATATACACACACACACGATGTTACGGGAAAACGTTTGTACCCTAGGTTCCAGCGCTAATTTAATTTTCCGCTACCACGACGCGGCGATTAGCTTCTACCGGCTAGACTGCGACTGCTGCTGCTGCTGTTTTCTATGTGTCTGAGGTGGATGTTTATTAAAAAAAATTATAGTTTGTTTGAAAGATACATATATGAAAAATTATGCTAATGGTTGTGGCGGTGTGGTAGTTTTGGTAAATCAATTTATTTTACAGGATGAATGAGGGACAACTGATAACTTGATTTTTAGCGTGTCCCTCGTATACGATGTTCCTAACGGTCTTAAGACTAAAAATAAATCGCGTCGGAAGTAAATTATAAAAAAAAACTCGAGAGGTACCACCCGAACGACTGCAACTAAACGACCACTATTTCCACTTTGTCGGAACACGCGTAAGAGAGACAGAGAGAGACAGAGAGAGAGAGAGAGAAATATAGTAATCGCGCTTCGCACTTATATCGTTCAAATGAAAAAAAATCTTCATTAGTACTGACGGCTTACAAGCGATTATAGAGCTATAGGTATAATACGAGGAATCGCCGATGCACGTTGGCGCGTTGCAATTTTTTTCTTTCTACCCAGAACATCGTAATTGCACACTTGATACGCGCATTGTCATGTCCTTAACAACTGCGACTTATTTCTATGACGTATATCTAAAGCGAATCCACAAAATAACCGAAAATCGTATACGAAAATTTATGCACACGTGCGAGTTGTGGCGTGTAGTTAGCGATGGGTTCGTTAAAGCGTTATTATCACTCTTCGAACTACGAAAATAAAGTGATAACTTTAGTTTGATGAGAAAGAAAAAAAAGTTTACGCAGTATCGAGCTTGTCCAAGCACAGTTGTGTAACGCGAATTTTAACCAACGATGAGATTTACTTGTACGATCCGTTTGGTTTTCGAAATTACTTATCAGTCTAAGTATATTGCTGTTATCGTCTGCACGTATATTATCTCGAAGAACGAAATATGTTTATTTAAAAAAATAAACTTCGGTCGTGGAATTGCCTTTGTAAGATCATCGTACCTTTCACGGTCGTTTTAAAAATAGAACTATTATATATATACACACCAATGGAAAAGAATAGTTTTAATTAAACCAAGACCGATAGTAAGTCCAGCGCACTTTTACCAAGAAAAGATTGCCCGGGCAAAAATTACAGAAGTTATATTAAACGAGAAAGGTTTCGTGGTATTCCGCCCCCTTCACAATATTACTTCTAAATCTTCTTTAGAACTTTTCTAATTTTCAACATAAATAGAAAGCAGAAGCCGGGGGATAAAGATAAAGTCGACGATTGTCAATTTATAACATTATGAAAGTTTAACGAAGATAGGTTCTGATTAAAGCGAATCCCTTGCAGTAAATATATTGTAACTAAAAAGTTTATTTTTAATTAGTTTACTAATAAAGCGAACCACCGAAATACAGTAACAATCGTCTCATTTGTTTCTATACTATTCACACCTAAAGAAAAAATGAGTCTTGGTTATCAGAGTATAAGCAATTTCTGCATACTACATATATATATATATATATATATATATATATATATATATATATATATGCACAGTACACCAAGCAAACGCTCTTCGCTTGCGCGCAACTAAACGACTGATAATTAAATCCTATATACGGGCGCGCTCGCATGCAACTATATTTAATTTAACGTAAAAGCGAACGCGTATGTATATACACACATACCCATAGACCTCATAGTGTCTGCTTTCTTTCCTCTATACCGTAGATGTTAACATCAACGGAATTCGCCCGATAAGACGCGGAAATGCATCCGAAAACAGAGGTTTCTTTAAAAAAAAAAGCTTTAGGTATATTTAGTATATAAGTACGCACGGCGTAGTGGCAGTGGCTTATCTTATCCGTGAACGTTATTATTTTGATCTCGAGAGAGAGAAAGAGAGAGGGAGAGAGAAAAAGAGAGTACACATATACGCGGGGACCGGGCAACAGTTACAGTGTAATAGTGTGTCAACACCCACGCGTGCTCTGACTTGAAAAATTTTGCCGTTCGCGATATAGTATTAAAAGATAATAATCGTATAATTTTTACTCTTTGCAATTCGCGCAGAAAAGATTTTGGTATCGAAGAAGAAAAAAAAACTCTCTCCATTGGCTTAGCGTTATCAATCGAATTGATGATCAAACAATATATGTGCGCTTATCGTCTTATCAACCACAAGTTACATCAAGTCTAATTTAATTCTCGCTACTCTGTATGACGCTGTTCCCAAAACTAAACGATACAATATAAACCAACCATATACGTATTATACACTCCTTAAAAGCAAACAAAAAAAAAAAACTGCAACCATCGCTCAATCCAACACTTTGCGCGCTTCACATAACACTAAAAAAATTCCACTCTTAAAAACAACGCGTATAAAAATATATCATTATTATATATTTCTGCAAGCATTTGCTCTTATAAATTTTACCTCAGACGACGTAGTGGATACGACACTAAGAGTGCTCGGTGTTCCAGGCCAACTCCTAGACACTGATCTACCCCTTTTTCTTCTTCTCAGCACTAGTTGCGCACCTCGGCTTTGCCTTCCCGATCTGGGCGTGTTGTTACCCGTCACCGTCGTACCTGCCGACGGCGTAACTCGCCTCGTATGCTTCAGCATTATGCTATATATATTGCTATTTTCACGCGGTCATAGTGCAAACACACACACACACACACACTACTAAAAGCTTCTTGATGTTTTATTCGTCAATGACTGACGAGTAGTTTTTTTTTTTTGTTCTGTCTCTCGTTGGTTTTTTGTCAGTATGGATATGCGGCACGGTAGGAACGTGTTATCGTGGATCGAGTTCCGTTACCATTTTCGAGAGAGCGATAGCAGAGCAAACGATGATAAGAAGACGACGACGAGAGTTTGATAGAGATAGAGAAATGCAAGTATACCGTTTTTTAACGTCCAAAACACAGCTGTCTATCCTCGAATTTCTCAATCGAAGAGTATATAATACACTGTCATTCGCAATGAATGGTACAGTCAATTGACAATTTAAATACGTAAACCAGGGCGGAACTGTAATATACCGTGTAATACGTATATTATAATACTTTATACGCGTGCGACCCAAACCGCCTGCTTCTTACATAACCAGGTTCTCATCTCGCGTCGTCTGCCAAAAAACGTCGCGCCATTATCATCATCATCATCATCGCGCACATATATATATTGACACAAACTCAACGTAGGTATAAAATACCACACACACACAAACACCGTACACTACACAAACTTTCTTTCTTCTTACTTTTTCTCTTCTTCTTTTACTTTAAGAACCTCAAAAAAAAATCTCACTTTTCTCTTCTCTACAAGCGAGAGCGCACACTTTCCTCTTCACTCTCTTCTCGTCGACTAAAATATATATATATATATATACACGGCGCACAGAGCGCGGAGGTCACTCGCCGTCGCTGTCGCCGCTACACTACTACTGGAAACGTCGCTGCTGATGCGTCGTTGCTTTGCTCGGTCGGCGCTCTTGCTCGCGCACTACTACGCCGACGAGAGAACTGGGAAACGAGAAAACAAAGAGTGAGAGAAAAAGAGAACCGGCGGGGGGACCGCGGCATACTGGTCACGTGACGACCCCTGCGCACACGTGTTTTTCAAAGAGTATATATAGTATATATAGAAAAGAAAAATGTGTATAAAGCGGCAACACGAGCATGACAACACATGGGTTAATTTGGCTTGCTCTTTTTTTTTTCTGTACCAAACGTGCGCATGCCTGCGGATACAGAGAGAATAGTATATGCGTATATATACGTTATATGTCTATGGGTAATTGCGTTTGTAAGAGAGAAAGAGAGAGGTGTACGGGTGTAAGTACACGGTTCATGGTTCAGTAGATTTTAGAGAAAGAGAGCTGATACACAGTGTGTCTGTGTGTATATGTGTGGAAACGAGAGGTAGGGCTTTTTTAGATTAGTTTAACGGGGGTTTTTTTCTTTTGTGCGGGTGCGCGCACGTTCACGGTTAATATACGGCGAGTGTATATTATAATAGGATTTCTTTTTCTTTTTTTTTTGCGGATAATATATTTATATACTGTTCGAGAGAGATATATATATATATATATATATATATATATATATATACACACACACACACACACACACACACACACACACACACACACA
>JAYJLV010061526.1:0-17384 GCA_036873485.1 Torymus texanus
CTCTCTCTCTCTCTCTCTCTCTCTCTCTCTCTCTCTCTCTCTCTCTCTCTCTCTCTCTCTCTCTCTCTCTGTCTCTTGCGCTCGCCTGGGCGCCGGGAATAAATAAAATTGAATTTTATGGCGAATTACGCGAGCGAGCGAAATGCGATTACTCGCGGGCCAGTGCAGCCAGTCGGGGCATATATATATATAGTGGGCGAGGAGGGAAGAAGAGAGAGAAACATTACCACTTGCATCATGTCCCGCGCAGGCGGCGGTCGGTGGCTACGGGTTTGCCGGGCCCTGGCGATGCCCTGGCGCAATGAATTATGCCGGCGCACCAGCCACTCGATTTCGTCGTACTCCAGGTCGCCGCTCTCGACCTCCGTGCATTTCTCGCCCGGGTCGTCGTACTGCAACGGGAGGGGACAGCTTTTCAGTTAAAGTGTGCGAGCTGCTACGTATCTGTGTCTGTGTGCACCTCGTCGTAAACGAAATTTAAGGTTATGGTATTAAAGTGAAGTCTTTGGCCACGTCGGCTGCACAATTGAAATTTTTCTTCGTATGAAAGAAATCTTGGTAGTGAAAAGTAATAGATTTTTGAGAAACGATAGAGTCGTGTGCATGTGTCGTATAGCGTCTATTTTGCTTTTTTTACATGTTATTTATATGCATACAGATGATAAAATATTTCCTTAACTATTAATTGTTGTTCCGAAGAAAATCATATTCACTTTAAGATACAAATTTTTTACTTAACTTTATTATTCAGTTATTTAGCATATAGAGCTTATCACACTAACAAATGATAACTGTGACTTCGATTTAAGATTTACATAGATAAAATTAGGTAACTTATCAAAAAGCTACTTTGAAAGAAGTCAAAAGGATACTCACAACTTTAGAGTTAAAATTTACGTATAAAACTGTACATCTCACACACACACACACACACACACACACACATTTGTCTCTGTTCGTGATAAAATAGATTTGCATTCTTTTTAATTTTAAGCGCGTACATAGCTGGCGATAATTAATAATTTTAGCGCCAATTACTCAGTCGCTGCATGCACCATCCGCTGGCGAGTTTTCTGAGAATCCCTTCGAAAACACACTTGGCTTCACCGTTGCTTGCGTGCTCATTAACCCACCCCTCATGCGCCTCTCTACGTTAATTTCATGAGAAGATCTGTATTTAATTGCTCAATTATCTCATGCGAAGCAGATTCCATGATTATGGCGATTCTTCGCTTTCAGTCGAGTTTCGCTATATATCATTTTTTTCAGTTGAATTCAGCAACTTACTTCATTATATATACAGCCGAAAATTTAATATAAGTGCTTTTTATAATTCTATTCGAATATAACAGAAATTACCTAATTAGTAAAATGTAATTAAGGGCAGTAATTTAATTGTGACATTTGAAATATGGCCTTTCTGTCTGACTATATCTAAGCTTGTCTACTTCGAGTTTAAAACAAAATTCATGTACTCACAAAAATAATACATTAAAATTATAAACATTTAATATTGATAAAATATAATATACGTTACTTATGCTAAATCATTTAACATAATTAAACGTTAAAATAAATAGTAGTTTCATAACATGAAATTATTGATTTAAAGTGATATTATTTGTTTTTTCGGTAAGATAATAATACAACGAAAATAGTGATTTTTTATGTAATTTATTTGGGAAATAATGGCAAACTAGCTTTTTAGTAGAAACATTACAGCTAAATGCGAAAATAAATAAAAATGTTCGAATAATATTACCTACCAAAAAGTTATAATATATCTAAATTTAGGTCACACAAAATATATAGCAGTGGCATACAATAATAAATATAGTTTAAAAATATTATTACTTTACAAAATCTCTACACTTTCTTTACATTTTAAGATATACGTTTTTGATCAGTGATGCTTAAAAATGCATTATGCACTATGATAGTCCCGAAAAAGATTAACAAGAAAAAGAAAAAGGGAGAGAGAAGAAGATAATGTATTCTAGAGAGAAAGGATTAAAATTCGCTGGAAAAAGAATAAAATGAATAAAAAGTAAAAGTAAAAACTGGAAAGAGAGAAAAATTATATGATGAGTAAGACCAAAAAAGAGGTAGACGAAATTAAAATGAAATTATCAATTGCTAGCAATAAAGATAAAGTATAAATTTTTGATAAACGTAACCATTTTTTGTTAGTAAAATATAGAATTTATAACTTTACCATTGTAAAAATTCTGATGATTATTATATTTTTAATTACGTTAAAATTTTCACATATACTTAGTCATTTAATTAAAACTTTGCATTTGCTTAAAAGCGATTAAATTTTTATTCCTAGAACCGAAGTAAATGGAAAATCTCAAAATCTTTTTAAATAAAGTTTATATAAATTTAAAAATAAATTAAAACCTCACTGACTGAAATAGACGTATTTTTATATCGATGAATTTGGTTAAAGTGACAATGTATTAAATATTTCAGCGTAATGCTACACTTTTTACACTAAATACTTAGGAAACAACGTAAGCTTTTTCTTAACACGTAAAGCCATAAAAATAAGATAAACCATAACTTGGTTCGTTAAAAACTTTAATAACTAGCGGGTTCGACACGCGAATATTGATGTTTACTTGTTGCTTCTTTTATCTTTTGTTAGGAAATCGAGAAGTGAAGTAGACCGACGTTAAAAGAAAAAAGTCCAGTGTAGTAATCAATTATCGGGCGCTCGCTTTTGAAGATAAATCAACAAGGTTAACGAAAGAAAAAGAAAAATAAAATTAAGTACACGAAAGAACAAAAAAGTAAAATCGTAATACGTAGTTTTTCTTTAGGATAAAATGCGTATTTAACTTCGAAGGTTCTAATTAAAAGTATAACTTATATCTTTTTATTAATTTTAGATACCGAAACAAAGTATTACTTATTCATGTCGGAGTATTGTAAATACATAATAATCGAAATATTTATTGATTAGATTTAATAAATATCGTTCTTTATTACAACTTGAAGAAAACAAGCATTGTAAATTATTAAATTTCGACTAATCCTTTCCTAGTTGAATCATGAATTAGACTTCGACTATAATTTAAAACTAATATTCAATTCGTGAATTAAATTTCTACAGATCAAAGATTTAAATTTGAATCGTGAATAGGTGAATTAATATTTGAACCAATTCAAATATTAATTTACGATTAATATATGAACCGTAAATTTATAGAAATTCAATTTTGAATTCACATATCAATTGTGAATTCGTCAAAATTTAATTAACGATTACATACTGATTTGTTAAATTATGATTTTATTAATTTGTAATCTAGTAAATCTGATTAGAAAGTCATTAACAACGATATTATATACATAAACAATTTAACAGCTCGTTAAATATCTATAATTAATGACTCTAAGAACTAGCAATTTATCATACTTGACAAAATCCCCTTTTACGCGAAAATAACCACATGTAGAAATTTGAAACTGCATGTAATCTTCTCACTCTTCTTCATCTTTAAAAGGTATTTAGCAATCCCAGCAATAATCGTTTCGCCCGAAACCAACATTTTGCTTAGTGAATGATAGAAATATCAACCCTACTCCTGAATACAATTCCTACACAGCTAAAAGAAAGACATATATAGTCAAAAACAAGAGGAAAAAAAAAATTAGGTTACCCTGTAAAACACAACTGCTCTACTGCGTATTTACACAAACGGTATGTATATATATACGTCCGAGGTAGCGCGCATGCGAGCAGAAAACAAGTCAGTCAGCGCTCACGGAAACACAGCGAGCATATAGTACTCGCTTGCTAGCAACGTGAAAAAAAAAACGCGAGAGAAGGGGAATACGGAACGATCTACCCACCGGAAAACGGCACATGGTGTGGCTTTGGCAAATCCGGCAGTAACGAGCTGCGTCATCGTCGGCGGCAAAGGCTGCAAGAGCTGCCGATTCCCTCCAGGTTACCAACGCTGCAGGCCCACTGATCGAAAACAGCAGGATGGCGGCGATCCACACTGCCCCATTCATCTCCTCTCTCTCTCTCTCTCTCTCTCTCTCTCTCTCTCTCTCTCTCTGCCTCCCTCGCTCACTCTCGTCAGTACGATGTCACGCTGTGTGTAGCACAGCGTCCTGATTTTCGGGATGCGCGCACATATATACACACACACACGCATATACAGTATATTCGGACTCGCCAACTCGTTAGACGCCGGCGATGCGCGCTTTGTACGCGAGCAGCGATATGGCTTTGTCGGGGTTGCCGCACACTGCAAACGGATTTTGAATTCTGACTATATATATGTATAGATATATATAGAGGTTAGGTTGCACGGATGAATTTATGGATATGAGAGTAAGTGGAATAGAAATTTCGTTATGTGGATACGTATATAGGCGCGGATGGATATGTATATGACGGTGGTTGGGTCGGTGAACCGCGGTTTGATTTTCCTGATGAGTTATAAGGGGTGACAATTATATTAGATAGATGTATGGGAGTGACACTTTGGATGTTAACTTACGTTTTGTATTTTTTTTTTCTTTCAAAGCTTCCTTCGTAGCGACGCGTCAATTACGTTATAGTTAATTAGAAATTTACGGTAATAGTTTGAATGCTTTAACGTTAAAATTTTCAAACTTAGACGGCGCATTTTGATAAAACGCGAACACTCACCATTTTGGCATGTATGTGTATATACGAACATGCATATCATAACCACATATATCAGTACTGAAGCTACTTTCATTCTGTTCGACATACACGCTTTGTTAAATAAATCCGCGAATTTCACTGCGCAATTCATAATATATAATCATAAATATCTCAAATTAACCGAAATTGCAGGTAACATAATTTTGCGGTGTACTTGTATTATTGATTTTCAGTAAGATTTCAATGATTCATATTTATAGTGTATTTATTATAAGCTTTCATACGTTAAAAAAAAAGTTCTTCTACAACAATTTTTTTATGCTCGCAAGTATATAACCTCGAATTTCGAGCATGACTTTCAAAGTTGCCGAAATAAATAAGATATATATACTGTATATGAAATCACTCGTAACTGTTTTTTATGACCAAACTTGAGATTATGGGTAAATCGTAAAAGCCGAAAGTTTTTCCACCAAAAAAAAATTATTAGAAATTTCTACAGCATAACAAAGCCCCAAACCCTTAAGGTATATTAAACGATATTTATATTATAGCCTTGTATATATACTTGTATACATATTTAATATTATAAACTTCAGAGTATTAAAAATACGTCAAACCACTAATAATAAACTTTTCCTGTTCCCTGTACACACATAGTCATGTACAAAAATATTCCGCATTACGAATTTCAATTACAAATAAACCAGACAGTGAGCATATAAAACTTCCTAATGAAGCATTGCGAAAGGGGGAAAAAAGCAGGTATACGCGCGGGCGACAATAGAACGCGCGCGAGCTTTAAATTGCTCTCATGATACGCGCGCGTGAGTTCGGAGAGTTCACTTTTGCCATCGCGTCCGCGCACGCAGCAACCGACAGGGACGAGCATAACGCGCTCTTTTGTTATTTCTCTCATATTTATTCGACCGCTGTGTACTTTTTTTTTTCGCTTTTTCGCACTCGTACTCGGTATGTCTGCGTCTGTGTATGTGCGCGTGTGTATATCTTTCATTAGTTGGACGGATAAATGGATTGAGCGCCAGGATGCTTAATTGATAGCCTTTATTCCGCCGGGCGGGCGAATTTCCGCCGTTCCAATTTCTTTTCAACTTATTCGCTGTGCTTCCGAATGAGGGAGCGTATATATATGTATGTTTATATCATATGGATGGGACGAGAGATTGTACATTGGATGAATGTACGTACGTGTATAAAGGGAGGAAGGGGGAAAGGGGAAGGGTAATGATGGCATAAGCGTCGCGAATTCGATATTTTGTAATATCCTCGTGAAAAAGGGATTTACGCGTTGGGCAATGAAGAGCGGGGAAAATAATAAACTTCGTGGATCGATAACTAATAAAATTCAATTTATTTTATGTATCATAATATTAAAATGTATTGGAATTCGGTATAAAGACTCTATCATGAAATTTTATTTGCCCCTGTTATTAATTACACATATGTTTGGCTTTTATTCAAAGGAGAAATTCATCGCTTAATAGAATGTATATAAAATGAAATATTTAAAATCGTTAAAAGGCCCAAAGACGTAATATTGAGTCAAGTAATACTCATGCATATTAGAATTCGACACAACTTTGATATTAATTACTTGTTATGACTCTCGAACAATGTTAAACAAACACGGCGTCCTTCGTTTAATTAAATTACATCCAAACTGTAATTACACATAGGTTATCCTTCCACTCGATAATCAGCATAATGCAAAGATAATACGAACTCATTCGATACATGCTGTATAATTACTATTTTAAATGCGGCCGTGAATACTTTTAAACTAATCGTGCAGAAGAATGGCTTATTTGCAACGCATACTTATGAATGCAATGCCAATAATCATAATGGTACCTAGACGTGTTATTTGAAAAATACAACAAATCCAGCAGTCTATTGTAGAAGTGAAGTGAAAAATTGTTTACAACAATTATATTACAAAATGGATGCTAATAAATAGTTTTAATATCCGTCGAATAATATTTACGTAAGAGAAACAAATACATGTTAAATTTATCAATACAATTTTAACCATGATGACAACGTAAATGTTTTGTAATATATTGAAGGTAAATTTTATTATTTTGTAGAAAATAAAGTAAAATTACATGTTCGTACTTACCTGTAAGTTTTATTGAATATTAGTGAAACTAATATTCCGGTGGAGCAATTTTCACTAATGTATAGTGGTTTTTTCACTGATTCAACTTTACAGAGTAGCAATATATTAATCATCACAAATATTTAAGATTTAATTATTTTTTATATCATTTTATTCAGGAATCTAAGTATACTGTAGTAAAAGGTTAGTTTATTTTGTAAAGAATTTTCTAGAGAATGTTGAAGCTTATGAAAAATTGCATAATTACAGATAATTTGCATTTTAACTAATTGATTTAAGTTTACGACTAGGGTAATTTCTAAAAAAAGCTATAACTAAATTATAACATTTTATTTAGGAATTTGAAATTTTCTACCCCTTGTGACCGTTTCAAAACTGATTATACTTACGATAATGTCTTAACGAAGCTTAATATACCTATAACATGGAATCAACAAATTCATAAAAAATTAGATGTCTGTTAACTTTAACAATCATAAAACAGAAATTTTACAAGGTGAAAAATTTGAAAATGATTTAAGGAAAGAAAAACCTTTACTCCTTGTACATTTTGAATACGAACAAAACGAGATGATTTCTTCACAGTTGTACCCAATGCATTATATTTCTTGGTTTAATTATCTGGATTACTTAGATAATATTAAGACGATACATATAATATTATCATTATTAAAATGTAAATACATTCTAATAACAATTGATAAATTCGAATTTCCATGTACAATGTCGAACCTTTCACGTTTAAAATCACGTTTAAAATGAATCCGTTCGCTAACAACCCTCAATAATAACCAGAACGAGCGCAGAAGCCACGAAATCACCGATCGTCCCTACAATCATACAGCCAATTTCGGATCATCCTTCTCTCGCACTTTCCATTCGACATTCCAAGCGCGTGCGGACCTAATTCCACGGTTGATCGATATGCGGCTACTGTTAGTGCAAATGCATGCAAACCATATCCTACATGCGCATTATCGGCAATTACATCACACTCCCCCTTACACCTTCCAAAACTTTCAACGATTATTTTTTAGCGCTGATATTATAGTCCTTCGGGACAAGTACGAACAACTGCATATATATGTGTGGAGCATTATTGTCTCGTGTGTGTGTGTGTGTGTGTGTGTGTGTGTATATATATATATATATATATATATAGCTACGACGAAATCGTCGACAGGGGTGTACGATACTTGGTGATCAGCTGGCGTGCAAGTATCGCATTACGAAGCGCACGCGCAAGACAAAGGCGACGTAAGGAAACGCGTGTTTTGCGATTTTCCGTAAGAGAGCCAGAGGGATATGTGTAACGTTATTGCAATGGGAGAAACGAGAGAATTTCACCGTATATGGGCTAGTGTTTACTTTGCCCCAGCGGAGATGTTCGACCGATCGATTGCGCGGCCGGCTGTTTCGTTTCAATTTTTGAGTTTGCTTTTTGGAATGGGCTATTGGTATAGCGCTGAAGGGCATTTGGATTAGAACGAAGTTAATGTTAAATAAATATTCTAAATAAAATGAAGTTTTACTATGTGTTACTGCATAGCGGCATCGTAAAAATAATAGATCGGGTAGAATAGTTATTGCAAAAGTTAAATTTCTAATGTAAAAGAATTTTTTTTTTGGTAGACGTAGTTAATTTATTATATAAATATATTACACTCTGCGTATAGCAAAGCTGAACTAACTACGTAACTGAAAATAAATCTTGTTTATTACCCAAATGAATAAAAAGCTTCAGCATTTTCCTACCTTTATTTGTACATGATGAATAAATAAAAGCTCTACGAAAATTCTCGGTATTTGGTTCAAATCAAATAGTTATTAAATATTTACAGAGTAAATATCACAATGTTACCTGGGCTATATATATATATTTGAAAAATAAAAGCTATGAAGAATGATTTTATTTCAACAAATACGAAAGGAAAATTCGGTCAAAACTATAAAACTATTATCAAAGTTTCAGTAACAAAATTTGTTTATCTGTACACTAATCATATACAATGACACGTTGCTGAATAAATTATTACCTTATTTATTCCTCTACCTTTTACACCTCTCATTAGGTATTTTTATTTTATAACGAACAATCAAAAAGCGCACTCACGTGATTTGATTAACAACCAATGAACAATTTAGTCAAATGAAAATGTAGATCAGTACATGCGACAACGTTGGCGACGCAAATAGAATTCATATACTTGAGCTTATCAATCAATTAATCGCAAGCCCGAAAGTGTGTGCCGCGCAGTATATACAACTATGCGCTATGTAACGTCACGACAATGCAAGTTAGCATAGCTGTTGTCCATGAAAAACAGCCATATCAATTTTTCGTCATTAGTCGTAAAACATTTACTCTTTCGACTAGCGCAATTTGAGAAACCACCATGCGCGTGGCAATCGTAGAGATAATATCTATCTATCTATCTCTCTCTCTCTTTCTCGTTTAGAAGAACTAAATCCGTCGGGTCATGCCGATCGATTCTCTATACCAACCTTCCCCACACGTGCACATACACACATGCACACAGACACATTCAGAGCGACAAATCCAGCAATCCAAAACCGAGATCAATCGGTCGACTGCGCGTGTCGAGCCGATCGGTCTGCACGCGACGTCTCACACGGCATCACACAGAGTCTCATCCTCGGCTTGTATAACCCCCCGGCGTTCTCTCTCTCTCTCTCTCTCTCTCTCTCTCTCTCTCTCTCTCTCTCTCTCTCTCTCGACTCGAAACTTTTCCGGTAATCGAAAATCGATTGGGCCGCTCTCTTTCTCTGCCGTGTGGTGTATATATACGTTGGGTACGTGAGCCCATACCTGTGTGTGTCCTACGTGTGTGCTTTTATTTTTTTTTTTTTTTTTAATATACAGACACCCGAGGAGAGATCGTCAAAGCGAGACGAGAGGGTAGGGGGACCACAAGGAGAGGATTGCCTCAAGGTTGTAATGATTTTGGGGATGGGAAGAGAGAGAGAGAGAGAGGGAGAGAAAGAGGTCGGCGGTTTTCGTTGGCACATGTGTAGCCGCGTGTAACGGAAAAATGCCTTGCGAGGAACTATGAAAAATCCGTTTATGGAAAAATATGAAGAAAAAAACAGAAAATTGCTATTTGAATTTATGAAGGAATTTGAAAACTGTAAAGGATTTGAGTATGATTTATCGATTTCCGTAGGTACTTTTTTTATAAGTTTCTGTGATATTGGTTTTTTTTCATTGTCACCTTAACGAGAAAGTTCTATATTCCAGGAAATCTCGTTGGTGATGCAGTCAATTCTGTAAAGAAATTGAAATTTTTCGAAAATAAAGGATCCCATTTCTTATCTCATTTCTTATTAGAAATTGTGAATAGAATCATAAAATAGTATCTATTTCAGAAAATTTATTCTATATCATTGAGAAAATTATAATCACTCTTAGACAATTGTCCAATAGATATTTTTTTTTTAATTTTTCATGTTATCTTATGATTTTTGTGTGATTGTAATTTCATCATCTCAATTTTGATCTGTCATTTTTTTTTCTTTTAGAAACGAAAGAAAATTTTTCACTTACCTTTTTCCAGTAAATGTCAATTTTATATTTTTAAATTATAATAAGTTTAAAGAAGTCCACGATATTCTTTAATATATTTCATATCTTTCTTTTTCAGGATATCTAATATGGATATTCTTTGTCATATCAATGACAACAGCAAGTTAAATAATTCTTTTATAAATAATAAATGAGCTTTAAAATTATATAACATCATACATACTATTAACTGAAAATAGATCATCAAGTTAATTTCTGTGGCTTCTCGGAATAACTGAATAAGTCCACTTTTTTGAAAATCGAGATAACCTCGGATTTCGTATCTTCAAATAGGCCTTTTTCATTTACCACTTTCAGTAGTAGCAAAAATATTGCCGTAAAGCTACAATTAACCCGAAACGTAACCAGATAAATCCATTTTTCAAATTCTGTGCCCGGAATTACCGGATAAGTCCATCATTCTTTTTTGTTTATCGTAGTTATCATTTATTTTATCTATTCAAATTGAATGTGAATATGATGGTTAATATATATTTATTTGTTTATTTTAAAAATTCCTATACACTTTCAAACTTAAAAATTTTACAATATTAGTACGATATAAATACAATACAAATGGTCGTAAATTTAATGGAAATGTCAGAAAATAGAAATTTCTTGAATAAGGTAGAAGAATTCATTGAACAATTGCTAATTTTGTAATTTATTGACCCGTTTCATAATTAAATTAAAGAATATACGCTCTAAACTAAAAGGCCAACTGCACTATCAGATTAGCCCACAGTTCCCGGAATAACCAGATAAGTCCATACTTTTTTAAGTTCTTACTCGTTTTGAACACATCAGAAAATCTCATATCGTTTCTCCCGATCTTACATATAAGTTTGAACATTAAAACCCACTTTTCTCGAAAACTCGAGAAGTGGACTTATTCGGTTATTCCAGGAAACCACAGATTTAATCAATCAATCTAATTTGATTGCGCTCTGAAAAAATGTCCTGCAAAAAAAAGGTTACGATTCAAGCTCTGGACTGTTCTCATTTTATCGCGCATTCTTGAATATATTCAGCATTTTATTACTCTCGTGAAACCGTAAAATCAAATTTTTTTTATTACCGTTATAAAAATGTAACGCTAATGTATGCAGAGTCGAAAATTAAATGGAATCGGCCCTCTCTTTTGTCCCTTGTAAATCACGATTAAACCGTACAAACACATCGCGACAGAGCATACGTGTGTACTCTATATACAGACAAATACGTTCTTGCGTACGAGACGTCTGATCATAAAAAGACTACGACTACTTGTCCGATCAGATAAATCCTACTGCCCGACCTTTTCGCATTACATAACGATTTCCAACCGCGATAATTCGACTTCTCCCTTTCTTTTTTCACCCAACCCACCAACGCATTCACTCTCTCATATCAAATTCAGACATTCTTTCATTCGCACAGAAAGAGAGAGAGAGAGAGAGAGAGAGAGACGTGTGTACTTGCGTACAGACACGCACACGCACCCACCCGTACCTTCGCTTTGTATAAAATAGAAATCTTTATTTCCCGGGAGGACCGAAATCGACCCACTTCAGCGCCGTTGTTTTAAAAGACACGCCGGCCATTTCTCTCGAGCTGTAACATAAATAAAACCGCTTCGCGACGACCAATCAGTCTCCCTCTCTGTCTCTCTTGCTGCTTTTCTCTGTCTATCTCTCACTCTCTCACTCCGCGCGAAAAGCGAATAATGTATACGGAAAGGGAGGTCTCCCTCTCTCTCTCCCTCTTCCTCTCTCACTCTCGTGCCACCCTATAACGCCTTTTCCTTGTTTTTCTTCGTCCCGTGAGCTCCTCGTCTTTTCGTCGTCGCTTCTCGCGCGAAATGCATTTACGGGACGACGACTCGAGCTGCTTTTATTTTCCAGTCTGCGAAAGAGAACGAGAGAGAGAGGGGAGAGAGAGAGAGAGAGAGGAGCGCGATTTTAATATTGCATCGGGTTTCGATCGGTATCGGGTAATTTCGAGGTCGTGCAAACGTTGGTCGGAGGAACAACGGACAATAAAAAGCCTCGGGAGCCGAGAGAAGTAGGACTGCGCGGCTCAACGCGAATCGCTCAAATTTTTATGGTTTCTCGATAAGTGCAAGCGTGATCGCCGTTAGACTTCCCTTACCTCTGTATTTTTTTTTTCTTCCTTTGTTTTTTAAAACGTCGACGGCTATTTCAGAGCCTGCGGTATAATTACTTTTGAATTGATGGCTTGTGTTTATTTTGGCATTGAGTATGAATGATGTGACGTTGTCGGGAGGAGTTTAAATTTAAATTGTAAATATAGCGGCTGTGAGGTAGAAAATGTAAGCTAAACCGGAACAAACAGCTGAACACGTTGCTTGCAACTATATGGAGAATTGGAACAGTGTGAAATTGGAATGTAAAAATGTTATCAAATCAATCTGTCAGCAAAGTTTTACAGAACTGAAAAATTACGCGACTTACAAATAATATCTCAACTTTTTTAATTATATTTTTTTGACGTATGTATCTTTTTAAAAATATATTATAATATACCTATATTTTAGAACTTAACAAGCATCCAACTATTGTAACTTGAAGTATCATCATAAGAAGGTTTATTCTTCGTTTCTGCTGATGTTTTTTGAAAATACGGTGACTAAACCAGATGAACAATTTGTAGTCTGTTCAATTAACAAAATAACTTCAAATCTATACTTACTTGAGTGGAAAGACAAATGTAAAATCGGCCTAATTCCTAAGAGTAAGGCGTCTTACCGGTTAAAATACCATACATTTACAGGACCTATAACCTTTTATATACTGGTTTAGTCATCCTATATTACCAATAATACAAAACTAATCAAATAAAGAGTATGTATAGTGCATATATAAATTTATCTATAATTGACTGCTATTATTATAATTACTTCTACTCCTATTGTGAACGGATTCAAATGACTTACCTTTCATTATGTCAATAACCAAAGCATATAAGGAATTTCTTTATGTCGAATATACTTATATCAGTTTTATTTGACGTTATTTTCTTCGATTTTTTTTGTTCTCATCTATACATACTTGAATGAACACATTGTGGTATCGGCAAATTCATCAAACAAAAATTTCCCGCCAGCAGGCAGAGACAAAGTTTAACAATCAGCCGAGAGTGGCCCCTTCCCGTTGGAAAATCAAATTACCTTATTCATCACTTAGGGCTGGATCAATTACAATCTCAAGAATCAATATGCCAGCTTATACTTTAAATTGAGGTAAACATGCGCGAAGCTTACTGAAGAAATTTTAAATTGGATTTTACAAAGTTACTGAGGCATAAAGTTATTCTAAACATTGTTTTATTATTCATAACCGTATAGCCGTGGGTTTTATCGACTAAATTAAATTCAAACATAATTAGAATACTGACGTTTTCACAAACAACACCATACAAAGTTCTTCTCCACTTTTGTCGGACGACAAATATATATTTCTTCACACATGTTATCTCTATAAAGTTATTATTTACAATGCCTATAGACACTTTTTATCGTCCTTCGTATGTGAACTATAATACTATTACAGCTTCCTCTCTTTATTACTCCGAGTAGCTTCACTTATTTATATAAATCTACATTACTAAAAATATAACTTACAATTATAATCGACGCCTTATTGTTACAATAATTGCTCACTACAACTTTTGCAAAAACACAAATGAATTATTTATCTTTCTATAAAGCGAAAAAACGCTTCAGCCTCCCTATATTTATTTTAGCTTCAACAGTATAGCGTATACGAAACGAAGAGCAAGAAAATGATAGCGTATGTGTGTATGTGTGAAATAGAGAAAAAAGTGACGCTCAATCTGGCTAAATTACCGCTCGCTTAATCCGTGGCCGAAAAATTAGCAGTGTGAAAAATCACCGAGCGCGCGCACACGTGCAATATGCGCGACTCTACCAAGGCCGATAAATATTAAACGAAAGTAATTAAAAAATCGAGATTGAAAACGCGAACGAGCGAGCGAGCGCGTAACTGAAGAAAGGGCGAGAAAGGGAGAAAGGCCGGATAATGAAAGCGTGGCGAGCAAAACGACAAGTGACGCTGCGAGAAAGGGGAGAGGAAGAAAAAAAAGTCGCGCTCTTTTAATAAATGGGAAAATTAAAACAGACTGCAGGTATTCAGGTGCGTAAGCGTTTATATGCGCACGCGTATGAGTCTACGTACGTATACGAATTTGATAGTATGCAAGATTGCTTCTATATGAATGCAATGTGAGAGCTCAATTTCAAGCTTTGTCCGTTATAACGCGTGACTCTATATATCTTTCCTAATACACAACTCGTCGATATACATCCATTCATATTAAGTTTTTGCCCATTCATTGTCCGGTCGTATATATACGACACACCGATATGTGTGTGTACGTAGCCGCAGTATACGAATGAAAGAGTATATCAGAAAGACAAAAACTGACCGAGAGCATATATATATAGCGAGAGCGCGGTAAGATAGGACGAGAGTCAGAAGAGGGGAGGTAGAAGCCGAGAGCGGTTAGAGAGAGGGAGTCAGCGAAAGAGAGAGATAGGCGGATGAGAAATGGCAATTTTTTTCAATAAAGTCGCCCAGATAGCGCGTGAACTAACGCGATTCCGATTGCGCTCCGGCCCGGCAAATTGTCCTTCGAAAATAATTAATGGACCAGCCCACGACGACGCTGAATTATTTGTTTCGGCCAGGCGGCAACGTGTTGTGCGCGTTCTTCTTTTTTTTTTCATTCCCATTCGATCGTTCAACTGTATCGAATGAGACAGGAAAGCGAGATTTTTTTTTTAATGCTCAATATCCTTAATGTCGGAGCCGAGATTTTTATTAAATTCGCAGATGCACCGCGAGACGTACGAACGAAAGTTATTATAGGCGATTGTTGTGTGATATTGCAAGCAAATGCATGATGCAAATAAATAGTGCTGAAGATGGAGAAGAGTAGAGCAGCAGGAAATGAATCGACGAAAAGTTGTAATTTTTTTTTTGGAAATAATATCTGATAATGCGATGGAAAATAGAGAAATGACTGAGGTAGGTGGAGAAGAGTGTGATTAAGGATTCAAGTCATACACTTTGCAGATTTTCTTTTTTTTTTGCCTTTCACGAATCTCGCGCGAATTCTACTTTTAGAGCGCGTGAAAGATTTCGAATTATAATTACCTATTAATGGGTTCGACTGGTCTGATTTTATGCTAAAGTAATATCAATCGTTCCATTGAAATGAAATCCACTTTGGCTGGCGTTTTTTTTTCTTCTTCGTGCATATTTTTCGTTCCCGCGCGGCAGCACTTTCTTAATTTGAAATTAAATTTCTTTTTTATGGGGAATAATGTGAATTGACCCAAACCAGAATACAAAGTAGATAGAGTTTTGAAAGCGGAATAAATCAAAATTTATAATTCAAGAACAATGGAATGCAAAATTTTCATATACTGCGCGCAAAATACGTTGGTTAATGTAGGTCAAGTCTAAAAATACTGACCACCCAATTATACAATTCGTGAAGCATTTTAATGTGTTCCGGGCAATTATCACAGTTATTCGTTTTGTTTTGTTACCCCAAACAAATAAATCGATCAAAATTATTTTTTTTTGTACTTTTTTTTTGGAAAAACGAAACTTGAGCATCAGTATATTTTATTTATATAAATTTGTATTCATCATCTTCGTATGTATAAGAAAATAAAAAAATGCATTGATTATTTGAGCAGTTTCGAAAAATCATCTCACTCCGACAAATGCTGCATCTTTGCGTGCATGGCAGTATCAAGGTTATATATATCGAATGAAAATGCATCCAATGCTTACAAAAAAAATACGAAACCATCGTAATAAAAAAAAAACACAGACAAAGCCCGCATGGCTAACCAAAGTAACAGAAATAACTTTTACCCCTTGGGCGAGCCTTATACAAACGAAAAATAAAACAAAAAACAAAACGACAGATATCTGATCGAAATCCACGTCCCACCACAGAGAGAAACGGATAAAGAGGAAAATTGAAAGACAAAAGATCAAGGGCTGTCAGGCCGAGGCTCTTTCCACGCGAGTATCGCGTTCATGTCTTTGATGCCGCGTGTGCTCCAGGGCTCAAGTGGATCCGTGGGTGGTGAGCCTGGCGCCTTATTGCCATCCACCCCGGGCTCTGTTCTGTCGGCTGCTGCGATCTCACTAGACGATGGTTGCGCCTGTTCCTTCGGCGATACCCTGCAAAAAGATGTTTAAAAGAGCCCAAGTGAATTGTCGTTGAGTCAGTACTGCGATATGGCTATGTTGTTGAGGGGAGAGAGAAGAAAAGAACGACGAGGTTTGTGTACTGAAGTTGAAGGTGTGGCGTAAATGTAAGTATAAAGTGATGGAGGTGTTGCACGAAAAAATGAAGAAGTACGTCACGATTCTGTAGGGATTCTCGAGTTTTTTTTTCATTTCAGGATTCTATTTTTTCCATTCTTACTAATTATTATAAACATCCTCTGAGTTTCAATTAATTACAAATATCAAATTATTGAATTAATTTCTGAAAATAAATTTAAGTAAAATTCATCCGTAACTTTATACGCAGCTAATAATAATACTCCATAGAGAGAGAAAAAATTAATTTATCATTTTTTAATAAGTTATATCAACTTATTTAAACAAAAGCTAATTTTCTCTTTGAAAAAAGTATAATTAACTTCAAAAAAGAGAAGATACTCCTTTTTTCCGAAGAAATGGAAACTTCTAGTAGAGACAAGGCAACTCGCATTGTTTAAAAATAAAAAGTTGATATAACTTTCATAAAAAGAAATTACTTCTATTTTTGTAAGTTATTTTTATCCGTAACGTTTAAGAAAACGATATCCGCTACTTTAAAGTTAGTTTAAAGCTAAAGTAGAATCTGCCAATGATTCTTTTCTGCGTATACTTAATAGAATCCTATACACTGAGAAAAATGTTGTAATAAAATTTATTATAACTGTAAGAAAAATTACTATATTTTGTAGGAATACTCGG
>JAYJLV010061547.1:0-17381 GCA_036873485.1 Torymus texanus
GGCTGTTCCCACACCTCAAGAAATTCCTTCGTGGGAAGCATTTTTCATCAAACGAAAATGTTATAGCCGTCGTAGAGAAGTACTTTGCAGGCCTTGCAGAAAGTCACTTCCATGATGGGATAAACAAGTTGGAAGACCGTTGGACCAAGTGTATTGATCTTATGGGAGATTATACTGAGCAATAAAAGTGATTTCACCAAAAAAAAAAACGTATTTTCATTTCCGCTTTCAAAACTTTTTGAACAACCTATTATCTGAGTATCAGCATATAAAAATCACAACGACGTTAAATCATAATGATCAACAAAAAATGATATCCATTTACGCACGGTTCAACACAGCAATTTGCACGGTTAACTTCTCCTTTTCTCGGTCTCAGTAAAAAGATAACTAACTGTCTCACAGTACCTGCGTTTAATTAAACCTAAGGAACCAAGATACCCAGATCGATAGATACGAAGAGAGTCCGACTACGAACAAAGGCGACTACTACTCGACGGCCGAATGAAATATAAACACAGCCGCTACTGCCAGGGTGGCGAACTAAACAAGTCGCGCAATTAAAGCATTTTTAATCACTGGCGTAATTGCGTTCGCACCAGTGAAACAGTAGTAGTAGCAGTAGCGCAGAGCAGCACGAAACCTGGAACTTTCGCGGACGCGTCAAATCCGATTATACTGCGTCATTCGTTGACGCATTGAAATACAAGACGAGAAGTATATATATGTATATACCAACTTCGTTATATCGTCGCACGCTCGTGTGTATATATGTATAAGTATAATATACACGTGAATGTCGATAACCATCGGTACCAGTACGAAAACTACCATTGGCAAACGAAAAAAAAACTGGTTTCAATTTTCTTCGCGAACTTGTTGTCCAGTGGGGGATAATGACCGTGTTAATTGTTAATGAATATCTGCAATAGTATAGGCTATCCGATAATCCACTCTCCCGAAATCACGAGTAAAAAATCACGCGACCGCGCGAAAACAGAGTGAGGTAGAATGGTAGTATACGCGTATACGTTCGATTAATTTATGCCGGACGACCGGATCAATCGTGGACCAGCCGATTACGTGGATACACAGACACAAGTGTACGTGCTATTTATTGAAAGCAGATTAAGAGCTCGGTTGAGAGTCGACCGTGAAAATGTCGTCGTCGTCGGCGTAGTATAGCGTGGTAATTAATGCAAAATGAATGCTACTACTACTACTAGTAGTTGTAGGTATAGACACAACGACCTGATGTGGATAAATTAAAAACGATGGATTGAGATCGGTGTAAATTTTGCAGACGCAGCCACGGAGTTCCGCTGTACTGCGTTTCACTCGAACCCGTTGACTATATATAGAGAAGACGAGCACAAAGACTGAAGAATTCCGTATTTAACTAAACTCCTCTAAAAGTGACTTGGAAACAAAAGACGTGCGGTATCTTTGACGGCTGCCGTCTATCTCGTCTCTTCTTTTTCCTCTCATTCTTCAACTCGCGCGTTGGCGTCTCTCTCTCTTCTTATAAAAGGGTAAAGCCTTGCGCGTACGCGGGGGAGTCGCGCGCTCCTTCTCCCCGTTGGCCATTGTTCATTTTCCCGAGGGTTCGCTCGTCAGGCCAGCCGTCTCGAGCCTCTCTCTCTCTCTCTCTCTCTCTTTCTCTCTCTCCGGCTCTTTTGAGCGCTCGAACGATTCGCCTATAATTCCCGATGCTCGCCTCTTCCTCACCTGCGCAGCGAGAGAGACGACGATTCTCTCGGTCTCTCGAGGGAACGTCGCGTAGTGTATGTATATATGTGTGTGTGTCTGTGCGCGAGCGCATACGTGTGCAAAGGTATAAAGAGGTCTTTGCGAAAGAGAGAAAGAGAGAGAGAGAGAGAGAGAGAAGTTCTTCATCATCGACTTTCGGCGCCTCTTTCTTTTCTTTCGCTGAGGCGCAATGCTCACGCGCGAGCGACTGACTCGCTTTCGACCTCCTTCTTATAGAGGGAGAAAGAGAGAGAGAGAGAGAGAGAGAGAGAGAGAGAGAGAGAGAGAGAGAGAGAGAGAGAGAGAGAGAGGAACCGTTCGATTCGCCCGGTGAAATGCGCTGGAACGAATAATGCTAATCGCTGGGAAGAATTTCGTTTTGCAACGTAAAAGCCGTAATAATAGTTTTTCACGCTAGAATTAAGTCGATTGAATGCATATATCTATAGCTTTAGCAGAATTTAGACGAAATGCTATCGACTTTTAAGATTGAATATAAGAAAGAATATTACAACTAAAATTATCATCATGTGAATACGTGACTTTGCTAATAAATTTTCCTACACCGTTTATCGTTCCTTTCATAACACTCGAATAATTTGAGAATACTTTTTATACAAAATTTTTCATAAAAATACAACGCTATACAAAATCTTCCTATCTTTATTACTTCATCATACCGTTAAAATCCAGCCTATCCGCGTTACGATAGCGTACCATGCTTACAATAAACTGCAGCATAGCCGTGATTCTGTACACCGATCCGAAGTTTTCGCGCAACGCTCTGCACACTTCGCGTGAACACGAAAAACATTTAGGCGTTTACGCTTGCGCTAGTGCATTCAAGTGCGTTCTACACACACACATAAACCATGGGGGCTCGTCGCCCCGATAAATCGCGCATCCGTAGGATAGCTCTAGGGGGCGAAAAGAATGGCTCGCGCGCGCCTTCGCGTACGTATACACACACACACACACACACATATATATATATATATATATACGAACGCGTGCGCGCATATATACGATGGTAGAGAAAAGAAGAAGAAGAAGGAGAGGGAAGAGGTACTTTTTATTGCATCTCCGTGGCTCCTTTCCCTTCCGCCGCCGAATATTTCTCGAAGCTCGCACGCAAGCGCCCTCTATCTAAACGCCCTCTACCAACGCAACGCTCGCCCGTTTCAGCCAATGAAATTTCGATCAGCCGAATATATCAGGTAATGGGTGGCGCAGGGGGAAGAGAGAGAGAGAGGAGAGGCGAGTGTAGTGCAGCGAACGATTTACATCCTGTAGCGCGCGCGTTATTTTGAAAGGGGAATTTCGTCGAGGGAAGGGGTGATTTTTTCTTTCTTTCTTTCTTTTGTTTTGGAAGGTAAGGGTGAGTCGCGATGGTTAAGGTTCTTGTCTTTCGATTGGATTTGCAAGTTGTATTTGTTGAAAGAATATTTGATGACGTTTGTAACCGTGCATTTTTAAGTAAAAAGTTTGCGTAAGTTTAAAGTTATAAAATGTGAAATATACATGCATTTTAAGTTTGTAATTAAATCCTTTCGTAATTTTTCAAAAATGCGCAGTTTCGCTACCACATTACATTTATTATTTTAAAAAGAATAAGTAATTTGAGTCTTTAACGACGGAATTCGTCATATAGAAATTAAATGTAACTTTGGCAGAATTTCATTCAACGCATGCGCATTCCCCTTTAATTCGTCTCGTATACCGAGGATATTATTATTTTTCTAACTATTTAACGAGCTTCAAATTGAATATAAAAATAATAAAATTAAATTAAGCCCCAAGTTAATATTGTAAATTCCGCGCGGCAATGAAGTCGCTTCCCTGTCCCTCGGAATTTCGAGGGCCTTTGTCGAGGATGTAAAAGATCTCCAAGAATATGAGAATATTTAGATTTAACTTCTCTCTACCTTCTCAGAACTATTTTGAGCCCCGTAAAGTGACATAAAACACGAAGTATCGCGGAAAATTGAAATCCCGGAATTAGCTCTGCTCTATTCTCTCTCTCTCTCTCTCTCTTACTCCCTTCCTCGCAATAGCCCGTAACTTTTGTCACTATTCGCCCTCTCCCGTCAAAAAAAGAGAGAAATCGTCGAAGGAAATAAATCCTCGCGTCACTTCCAGTACAGAGAATTTCGAATTCTGCCGTCGGCGAAATTTAAATACTCGAGCACCCTTCGATCCTCGATACTCTGCATACATTCTTTTTTCTTTTTTGAAAAACCTGCCCGGCGCTTAAAAATTGCAGCTCGCGCTCTTCTCGGTTATTTAATAGTTTCATTCGCAGCTAACGAGGCGAGCTACCCTAGAGAGTGCGAGTGAGAGAGAGAGAGAGAGAGAACGAGTTCGGGAGTATAACGGCGCGACGGGCGTAATTAATAATTTATGCGGCCGCGCGCGAGTGAGCGAGTGAGAGCAGAGCAGAACGGAGCGCTGATACGGTCAAATAATTCAGGAGTCTCGGAAGTCGTTCGAGAGAAGACCAACGAGGAGCATCGGTCGATGGGACTGGCCCAGTTTTTTAATGTAAATTTACGAAAGTGGATATATATACATATACTTATTTTATTTTAAAGAAAATTAATTGATACGGTTCATGCGGAAACCGGCTACATTTATATTTCATCGACTTGGTAATTGGTTGATCAGCCGCGCAATCGTCTCTTTTGTGACTTATGCTCTCGTGTAATCAAAATTTGGAATGAAGTATATGGCAAAGTTCCAGATATTCTCCTTAATATTCTTTTTACCTCCTCACCAAAGGAATGACAACAATATCCGATATAATATTTAAAAAATTTTCTAGACTATGTATAAAAGCAAAAAGGAAAAACCACTGGTCAAACCAATATCAGATTTCTTCTTTTTTTTTATCCATCACATGTGTGAAAATATCGAATGCCAATGTAAGCTATTTATACCTTTGGCATTAAACGTCGAAGAGATTATCAAAGTGGGAACGAACGATCGGACCAATTGCGTTCATTAGAGCAGCGGCAACAAATTCGAATCGCGACGTAAAGTACAAAATTCCCTCCCTGCTTCCTCCCCCTTCGCAAAGGGGGTCATCATCTTCGTTAACTTCGCGCCGTATCCTGCCGCTTATGAGACTCGTGAATTATGTATATACGCTCGCGTTACACGTATTATACATATGATTTCCCTTTTACCTGCGGCGAATGGTTATTTCCTCGAGCTTTCGTTAACGAGACTTTCCAGAAAAAAAATCTTTTTTCTTTTTTTTTTTGAACTGATTCGGCTAATGAAAATCCGTAACATAGTTAGTTATATACTTTGGTCATTATCAATCTTAACGAATGGTTTTTTTCTTTTTTTGGTGTTACAGAAAAGGACCCGTACTCGATCGAACCTCTTCCAACGTGCACACACGCGTTGAGCGTCTGCCAGAGGGACAAACCCTGTGTTAAGCTCTACGATGACTTCAAGACGAACTGCAAGACGCGCGATGGCAAGTGTAGAATGGAAAATAGGTGAGTCTTATTATCGCCATTATTATAACACATAGATGAACAAAACTTTTTTCACCTGCCTTTGACGTGTGACAGAAAAATCACAGTATACGATATATAATACAACGTTATTCTACATTTCTTTCTATATTCTATCACCCTGTAACAAAGTGACATTTTTATATTCGCGGGCAAATTGACATTCGGAAAATTGAGTTCTTTGTCCCCTTACAAAACTCTCTACGGCCTGAGGGTAGGTTTGTTTCATTTTCTAAATCGCTAATTCGAAAAAGAATATTACGAATAAAACGCAATTCGCGGCGAATGCCTGTCCGCGTGTATATATATACACACACGAAAACTACTTTTCTCTCTCTCACTGAGCGAGCGCTACGCTTTCTCTTTTTTCGTCCATACGTCGAGCGCAATAAAAGTTACTATTATTTTATATACTCGTATATGTATGTGTGTGTGAGTGTGCGAGAACAGCTGAATGAATAGGACTGTACGCCGCTTGAGCGGACGGGCGGACGCGTGAGCGCAAGGCAATCGGAAAAGTATTACCGATAATAAAACAGTTTTCATGGACGGAGTTTTTACGCGCGTGCACGCGCTTGCACGCGTATGCCTGCGCCCAAGCGGTGTGTGTGTGTGTGTGTGTGTGCCTTTTATTTGTTCTTTAATCTTCGTCGTACTTCCGAGACATTAATTATTGAATTGTTATATACGAGATTGCGTTGCAACTTGGTTTGGCAGTTAAATATTTAAAAAGATTATTTATAAGGTTTGTTTTATTTTTATTTAAATCAAAGGTTTGTGAGCGACGATAAAACTAGTTGTTTTGAACCTCTTTTTTATGAATTATGTGAATGGATAGTATAATGTTAACATAACTTAGAAATAAAAATCATTTCGTGTTGGTATTTCAAAGCCCTTTGGATATAAAGATATGTCAGTGTGATTATTTTTTCCTTTTATCCAGTCTGCAGTGTATTCATTCGGTTGATGGTTCTCGTTCAATCAGAATTTGAAACGATCGTTGCTGATATCTACTGAAACTACTGAAAATTAAAACTTTGTTTTTTTCTAACAATTCTGAAATCCTTTCTATTTGATGATTGAATTTATTTTAAAATTTCATTGTGCAAGTCGCAATAAATATTTGACTACAATAATTGAAGAATTTGAAATTGATATCATGAAAGCTTTGATAACATTTATAAGTTTTCCTCTTACAATTTATATTAGCTAAAGTAATTTAATAAATAAATTACAGTTATAAAATAATCAATATCTTCAATCCTTCTAAATCTTAGCTACTTAAACAAAGACTATTATTATAAATAAAAATTTAAAACCCGAAATCTTTGATAAAATTAAAGTCTTACTCTAACAATCAAAACTTAGAAAACTTAAGAATATATCAGAAAATGATATTTTTATTCACCAATTACAGTACCATAATACTCTTAACATCTTCGTTCCCTTCAAACCTTAATAATTCATATACCGAATAAAACAAATCTATTTTTCTCCAAAAATTTCTCCTAATATCAACCCTCCACTCCCACACTAGCGTATTAAAAATAGCCCACAATTTACATCCCTAAAAAAAAAGAAACCCGAAATCCCATTCATCTCAAACTCCAGCATTCTTCTACACCCCATCCTCTAAATCTCCCCCCTCTACATCGCGCAAAAATTTCAATCTCGAAGAAAGAAAAAGCTCGCCGCGTACAGCGCAACATTAATACTCTCTGCCTTCAGCTCACCATATATATATACACACATACGTACAGCTATAACTATACACACATACATACGAGCCTGCACCACGGTGGCCAAACGAATTCTCCTCGAGAATCGAGCGCTGCCGCTGCCACCGCCGCATTATATACCACCGCGTCGCTCTCTCTCTCTCCCTCTCGCGGGCAGGTGAACGCGGCGCGCGACCCCGCATTGCGGCATCCGCGAGCGATCTTCGTCCTCTCTCTCTCTCTCTTCCCCCGCTAATTCCGGGAAAAAGAGAGAGGGGGTGAGAGAGAGAGAGAGCGTCAGGTCAAAAGCCCCGCTCGCGCGTGCGAAACAATTCGCGGTTGTTGGTCGGAGAAGGGGGAGGGGGAGGGTCAAAACTGCATCAGCGCGCGAGAATTCGCGCTAATTGTCGCGGGGCTCGCCCTGCCTGTGTCTGTGTATGTGTGTGTGTGTACATGCAGAGCACAATGGACCGGTGATTAGCGAATTCGCGCGCTAGAGAACGCAAGCGCGTGTGTGCGTATGTGTTGCAGGAGGGAGAGAGGAAATATGTGCGCGCATAGGGGGGTTGGGTGGGTTTGCTTTTGTTTGGAAAGAGCGAAGAGGGGGTGGGTTCTTTCTTTGCCATGGCTTTTTGTTGTCCGATGTATATGTGTGTGGAGGGATGGATGAATGGGTGGGAACGACGACTATGATTTGTTTTCACCACTGTGACGGCCGCTGAATCTGATCCTAGTTATATGAGATGGCAAAAGAGGGTATAATTTAACCTGTGTGAAGAAATAAAGCTTTTTTAATGCGGATATAATCAGGTTGTGAACTGACGTTGATGTCGCGTGAGTGGTATTGATGAGAGGTGGGTATTCAATTATATGGATAGTTGGTTTTTCGAAACAGGGAACCTGGATTATAAATCGTTCTGTGTATGGTGATTGTTTGGAGTAATTTTTAGATATTTTATTATCAATCTTGTAATGTGAAGACTTTTTTTAATTTATTAAATATGTATGGGTTAATTTTAATTATTTATTTTTGCTATGTATATTAATGACCCATGCAAATGGAAAGCTTTTGAAATTTATATATGAACGTGAAGAATTTATAAATATTTCAGTATACATACAAGCTTGCGCATGAAAAATAAAAGTTCATTCAAAGCGATTCTCTTCAATTTTTATGATTGAATATTGGATGAAACATTGACTTTTCCACTTCAACTTTTTACCCTTATTTTACCCAATAACCTCTCACTCACCAACAAACTCCCTTTTACAAAAATTCACATTTCTCAACGAGTAATAAACCATACTATCGCCTTCGTTCCCTTTTTCCCTCTATTCACAACCTTTGTCCCAGCACGCACCACAGCGAACGAAAAAAGTTCACCGAAGGGGTGCTGCTTCGATTGGCCGGTAGGTTAATTAACCCTCTCTCTCTCAGTCTCTCTCTCCCTTCTCCTCTATTCTCTCGTGAACGAGGCGAGCGCACGCACGCACCTTGCGCTCTGCAATCCGCGCGCGAAACTCAAGGAGGAAGTCGCTCGCGTGTCAGCGGCTCGTAGCCAGAGCGCAGAAAGAGAAGAAGAAGAAGAAAAAAAAGGAAAATATCGGCGCCCGCTGGAGACATGCACACACACATATATATATACATACACAAACACACACAAGTATAATGGCGCACGCGCGGACGGCTATTTCTTTTCCTAAAAGTAGCAACGTTTTACGGGAGCGATAATTGCCCCTGCGCTCGATATGTTTATTCATAAAGGGCCAATTGGGTTTAGCTTTCTTCGCTGCTGCTGCGGCGAGCTTATGTAAGTAGGTTAGCTGTATTATAGGATTCGAAAAGTTGAAAAATATTTCACGACTCTCTTTCTCCGTGCGGATTTGAATACGGCATAACGGTCAAAAATTACTTTGGCTAAAAAAGAGTCGCTGCGAGAAATAACTACGCGTCCGGCCTCCTTTTTTTTTCTTTCCTCTCACCTTCTTTCTTGTTCCGCAGCACTCGAGAAATTTCACCGCGGCAATTTCGCGTATACGTATACCTACGTATATATACCACCACTGCAACGTGCGCACTTTGTCATTTCCCGTAATTCCTTGTATACCTTTCTAGTAGTTTTTCATCTCAGCTTTTCTAGCGCGGATGCACTTTTAATTCGGCCGGCCTGGACGAAAGTGATTCCACGAATCTTATCGGCGTTGGGGTGCGAGCAGATCTTCGCGCGTGCTTCGTCATCCGCGCGAGAAAGGAAAACTTGGACTCTTTGCTTCTCTCTTTCTCTCTCTCTCTCTCTCTTCTCCATTCAAGGCGAAATTCGCGTGCCGCGCCGGGGAAAAATTTGCATAAAGCGATAAAGAAAAATGTCCTGCGACCGGTGATTTATGACCCTTGGTGTATAGCTCGTGCCCGTCGTCGTCGTCGTGCAAGCGGCTTTGTTTAGCCGAGTAGTTCACTATCACACCTTCTCGTGAAAGCGAGGTAAGAGGTGTGTAGGAAGTAAGGTGGACGGTTTTTTTTGGCAGAGGGATGGGGTTCGATTGTCGGTTGGTTGTTAACGTATGGGTGTGTTGTGTGTGTGTGTGTGTTGGTGTGGGTGATACGGAAGGGAAACATAATTTTTGCACACAGTGGGAGATTGTATCGGGTTTGAGAAAAGAATTTATTGAAATTGAGCTGGTCTGATGTGATATTATCAGGTGGATATAACCCAGAACCTAAACGATGTCAAACTATTGAAAATTTTATTTTTTGGTGTCCTTGTATTAAATAGATACGCGTTATTTTCTAAGAGTTACGTCATACTTTACTTCCTCAACGTCACATAAAAAATAAAAGAATTTGCTTAACCATTAATGCCTTTTCCATTCCTCCAACCTCAAGATTATTTTAATTTCCCTTCATCCCCGTCCACAACCCCCGGATATATCAAGAGATTACCACTTCACCTTCATTTTTCAACCCTTCACCTCCAAGTCTCCGTCCATCCCGCTTCTGGACGACACGTCGCTTGCGAATCCCTTACCTCCTTCCTTGGTTCAACCGAAATCCTGGAAACTCGCGTACGCGAGACGAGACAGTCGTAAGACGACGATGTAAGCCTCCTTCCCTTACCTCCTACCTTCTCCTATTCCGAGAAGTTCGGCCTGGCTTACCGTGCGATTAATATCAATTATCCCTAATCACCGTCCGCGTGGGTTATGGCACCTCTCAACTCAACCGGGGGGATGCGCGGATTTTATGGCCTGAGTGTAGGGGGTTGGCTTGTCCCTGAAGCTGATGTGGCTTTAGGGGGATGGGGGGGGGGTTAGATGGACGCGCGCATTATATATTATACGTAATTTCGGTACGGTGGGGAATTGTTGGTAAAGTGGTGTCGAGGTAGAAAAGAGGCGGATGGATAGGTATAGTTTGGTAGATAATTGGTGGGATGAATACAGGATGTGATGGTGGTGGTGTGTTCGCTATATCAAACGGTTAGGATTCAATGCCGAGCCGGGCGATCGCATTTTTGTAAAGTTAATACAAAAGTGATCAAGTTAGGATAAAGGTAAAGAATCTATAAAAAAACTCGGAAGTTTAAATGTTTATTTCCGTACGTAGGATTACAAATACTTAAAGTCATTACTTTCAATTTATATTACTGAATATCCAGTCTAATTTCGTGTCCAATTTTCATACGGCCTCTAATAATTCCTTATCTAACTCTAAACATCGAAATAAAATATTCTATATCATACAAAATTAGTCTCCCGATCGATTAACTCCATCCAAATATCCCTCCTCACCCCAACATTTATAAATATCACCAATCAACCCACCCCTAATCCCAAAATATCATATTCACTTTCCACCCACACGTCAATCACTAATCCAGCCATATACCAAATATTTTCACGTCACTCCCTTAAAAATCAAAACCACCACTGTCAGAGGCAACCGCACCGTGAAAATTCAAAATTAAATTCCGATACCCACACAGGAAGGCAGGCAGGCAGGCAGGCAGGCACGCGCGAAGCGCATAATAAAAACCCAAGCCATAAAAAAAGCGTCTCACCTCACTCGCGTTCCTCAGACGTCAGATCGTAATTCAGGCCAGCCGCCCTTCGCCGGCTAAATAATTCAGCGTCCAAGTGCGCAGAGCGTAGGGCGGTACCGTACTACTACTAACGTGTGAAACATTGATGCCGGATTAGCGCGGTTTTATCCACAGCGACTACTCTACGCGCGTATCCTCGTCTAATGAGATTACGACGTTTCTTGTTGTATTTTTTCTCCTTTTACGTTGTAGAAACGTATGAGGCAACGTGGCGACAACGTCTGGTTATGTCGGTTATGACGCGTTATGCTTCGTATTGTGTGTATATACATTGGCAGTGACGTGACGACAAACGAATTATTATATATAGAAGATCTACGGTACGGAGGTTCGACGAAATGTTCTTGCGCAACGTGGTAACGGCTCTTCTCGAAATTATTATATCGACATGGCCAGCTGCGCGGTCCAATGACCCTTTCTCATTCTCTCGTCGTGGAGTAGTAGCACTCGACGCGAGAAAGTTTCTCTTCGACGCACAGACGGTGGGTGAGAGAGAGAAAGAGAGACTTTATGGTAATGACTCGCGCCGTTTGATTTAAGGTCAGTGAGTTACGGGCGAGGCTTTTTTAACGGCGCGCGGTTAGTCGATTATCGGTTTATCGGGCGCTCGTTGCGGTCGCACGCCGAGAGAGAGAGAGAGAGAGAGAGAGAGAGAGAGCACGACTGGGAATGATTAGATTGGGAGAAAAAGTACCGACGCCACTGCTGCTGCTGTTACTGTTACTTGGTTAATTAGGTGTGTACTGTTGTGGGGAGACTGGGTTGTCGGTGATTTGTTTGAATTTATTGATTGGAGTGAGAATTTTTTAGTTGCGTGGAGTGAGAAATAATTATTGTTAGATCGAGTGTCGAAAAAATTAAGAAGGAAGGTTGTTATTATGTCAAAGGTTTTTAAAGTAGGTAAGTAACAATCTTGATTGACCTTTTTACTTTGTATAATATACAATTATAAAATGAAGTATATCTTCGGATTTATTCATTATTCACCGCGATGTTTTTCATAAGACGTGACAGTAAAGGCATACCCTTAATACTAATAGTGACATTTGAATTTCCTTAAGTGCATTTACGTATAATTGGCGATTAGCCTCCGTCCTGTAATCCGATTAACCCTCCAACGGCGGCTCGAGAAGAGCAAGAGAGAGAAGAGAAGAGAAGAGAAGCAAGAGAGAGATAGCGAGTATTACAAATCTAATAATTAATTAATTTTCACGTTTTCGACTTGTTTTTGAAATCGCTTTATTATTAAACGAGCCGATAAACCCTCTTTCACGTTAGCCAGGATATATACGGGGCGAGCTTGGAAAATAATTAATTAATAGAAACTTAATTAAACGGTTATAATTAATTGTCAGTTGTTAAATAATATTAGCCTTCGGCGGCGGGGCGCGGTAGGAAAACGGAACTGACTCCCCGATGAGTAGGTATGTGTTGGATTTTCAATATTGCATTTCTAGCTCAATTATTTGTAGAATAATAAAAAAAAAGGCAATTAAGCACGTAAAGATGCACGATGTAGCTGAGGCTATTGTTATTAATAACGATCCCTCGTGATCCGGGTAACTCTGTCTGTAGAAATTCTGTTTTGAAGTGAATAATGCCCATCCGGTACGTAATAAAGTATAATTATAGGAAACCTATATAAAAATAAATGCGAGCATATAAAGAATCCATAATAGCTTTATGATTTAAACACAGCTATGCTTCTTCGTGAAAAAAGGAGTAGCAATAGTGAAAAGTAAATTTATATTTATTTAATTTACATAAAGATATTTACATAAAACGGTAGTTGCTATTAGTCAGATACAATACACTTTAAACTACAATTCATTTAGGGGGATGTAACTCAAAATTTGACCTTCACCTTCGAAAAACCCCACAAAATCTTCAAAAAAAAAATCCTATCTCTACCGCTGACCGCTACCCACCATCTCTGCAGTCTAGCCTTATGTCTGCACCCTTCGAGAATCTCTTTCCTACCACCACCACCACCGTCGCCGTCGCCGTAGTACCGAACAATCCCCATTTATTTGCCTTTATATGCATAATGCAGGCCTTTCAGACCGCCTGAGCCTCCCGGAATTTCTCTCTCGCTCTTTCCCTCTACTCCGCACGGGACTTCGTTAGCTTGGCCGGCGGGCATTAATGACCCGCGAGAATACGCCGCAGCGCACTCTCTCTCACTCTCTCTCTTATTCACGCTCGTTTTTTTTTTCTTTTCTCGTCTCCTTTTTTTCCGTCGTCGTCGCGGTAGCGCCAACTGCCGCATGTATTTATATTCTTTGAGGATTATTTTGATATGTGAGGGTGCGGTTTTGAGGGGTAGACACTATTGTGTTCAGGCGTCGCGCTCGACTTTCGCTTTTGGTGCTATGTGGTTTCAAGGTTTTTGCTGTGTGTATATATGTGGGTGGGTATGTGTGTAATATGTTGGTAGATTATAAGGGATAGTTTTAGTGATAGGGATTATTACGTGAAACGTTTGACGGCCAAGTGTATAAACTGTTGATGAATAGTGAGTGATTATAACTTGTAGATTATTACTATTTGGGTGAAATAAAAGAGGTTTTATGAGGTTACGAAATTATCTTCGAAATAATTTATAATGATTTCACGGTATAGATGTTCATTTTTATAAGCCTGTGTCGTATTAAGATGCTCGTTAACGCAGATTATTATAATCTGAGTATGAATGAAACGCTCGGTTTAAAAGATCGTGCGAGGCATTTACGATGGTACCGTAATACTGTTGATATTGATTGCCCAATTCAGTGAGTTCCAATTGATAATATTCAGTTTTAATATTATCAAAAGATCGCAAGGAGCTTCCATATTCCTATAAAGCTCTGATGATTCCTTTTGAAGGGAAAACATTGAAATGTTTACACAAATATTATCCGTTAAATATTCGTTTATCCATAAAATATTGAGACGATGCTTACCATCAGATGCTAAAACACTTATATAGTAGTTTGCAACTATCTTATCGGAGTTATTGTTTTAAATATTCACGACAAGCTGAAGGCACATCAAGACCAAGTTGAAAAGTGGATTAACCCAAGTATCGGAAATCTAAATAATAATAATACTCTATATACTCTGGAAATCGCCAAAATCTTTGGAATATTATTAAATCAGCAGTTTTGAAAGAACCACGCCGATAGCCGAACTAAAGAATTCGAGCTATTCGGGAGTAAATATCGAGGGCCGACGAAAATCCTTTCGACGCGCGAGCGCGCAGCCCGCCGGATAATAAAACCTTTGGCAATTACCGCGGACGAGTTATTGTAATGGGCCGGGAAAATGGGAGGCAAAAACTTTTCCGACGAGTACAATGCAGTCGCACGGCGCGCGGAGGTACATAGAAGAAGGACACGCGCGCGCAGTGCCCGACGAAAAAGGAGAAGGAACGATGATGAAGCCGCGTACGCGCGTAGGTCTGTATATATAGTCAAATAAAATTCAAAGCAATGGGTCCCACAGGATTATATGTATGCACACGTGGTACAATTTCGTTGACCTGTTAAATATAATCGTCTGTGAGAGAGAGAGAGAGAGAGAGAGAAAAGGAAACTTTTTCGATCTCAACGTCGTATGTGCACATAAGGATATGTAGTGTCAATGGCGTGGTAAAATAAGCATCGATTGTTTACGTTCGAGAAAATAATTTTTTTTTTATAGATGAAATTTTATTAAATTCCTTTTTTACTGCTGCTGCTGTCCTTCCACTGGTTTTCGTTACATCTCTGCTACCAACACGCATACTTTTTTCGCAGTATATAACGATAAAAGTCGCTTTTATTAAAGTGATTGATTTGCTCGGGTTACGACGGCAACATTTTTTTTTTTTCAACCACGAGCCCTTTGTTTTGCGGTTAACGAAGCGGGCGTGGTGAGTATTTTTTTTAATCAATCAAAAAATCATTTCATTAAAACGCTAAAAGAATTCCTCATGAACTCGTAAAACAATTCTACTATAACCTTTTCTATAAAAAAAGAGAAAATATTAATATCTTTCCGTTCCCCGATCCATCCCCTCTGCTTTACGGCCACTAGACAGAATTTCGAATCCATACGTGCTTGATCAATAAAAATTCATTCATTCATCCCTCTCTCTCCCTTCGCCACGACCTTCTGAATCTCTCTCTCTCTCTCTCTCTCTCTCTTTCGCTCGCACACACAAAGGGAAAGTGCAATCGAAGGCGCGCGCCACAATCAGACTCGACGGCTACGAACGTGAACGCGCGCGCGCGCGTCGCATTCGAAATATTCAAAAGCAGCGGACTATGCAGAGCGCCATCACCAGTACGCGTCAGATCAAAGGACCGCGCGCGCGCACGATGGCAAATACGAAAATTACGGAAACAGCCGCGCGTCGAGCATTCGGCAAATAAATGCGAGAACCCACGCGAATTTCCCGAATTCCTAATGTGCGACTCTTGTCAGGGAGAGGGGAATTTTTTTTTTGTTTTGCAACTAGTAGAGAGGAGAATTTGATTTTATGGGGAGGATGCACGCGCGTGCCCTGCCAGGTTTCGGAGAATAACGATTCGAATGTTTTTCGTGCTTTCAGCTACTGCTACTAGCGAGAGGGAGAGAGAGAGAGAGAGAGAGAGAAAGAGTGAGAGCCTTTGACGTTTATTGACGGAAATCAACTGTCTGAGCCCTGCTACGCGCCAGCTCACTCTTTTTTTTATTCGTGCCGAGATATGGAAGTGATTTTTGCGGATACGCCGTTAGGCTGCTGAGTTTAGCCGCTAGCCGACATTGTTATTCCATTCGCTGAAGGGTTTTGTTTTGTTTTGTTTTTCTTTATTGTAATACACTGTTATGACGAGTTGCGCGCTCATAATTAATCGATCTAACTGCGCGTCTTATAATCAGACGCTTTCATTTGTACTTGCGCCCTTTCCCTCTCCTCTCGTTTTCCTCCTTCCCCAGTAAGCGAGCGGGCGCGACGCCTCTCTTTGCTTAATCCGATACCCATTGTCCTTTTTTTACCCCCTCATTATTCCGCTTCCATTTTTTTCTCTCCTTTTTCGCCATTATTTTCCTTTTACCCCTCTCCTCTCTCACTCGCCGAGTTTCCTTTATTTCACTCCCAGTGCTTCGGGACGATTCTACTCATTCCGGAGTCGATATACGGCGCAAGGCCGCGTCGTAGTACAATTGGAGATAAAAAAATTCAATTTTGTTTGCCGATGGGAAAATAATTAGAGGTACTTATTCTCCCTTAGTCGGAACTCTCTACCCTCTCTCTCTCTATATATGTATATCTATCTCTGTGTATACTTTTGTTTCGCGCAGACAGTGAAATAAGGTTCCATTCAGCAGCACTGCTTCGTAAAGAATTTTTTTAAATGAATTTCTAAGCTAGAACCGAATGATTAACGATCGAGATGTTATTTTTAACAGGATCGAAAAGTTTATTCATAGAATAAAATGCTCGTCGCCTGGGCGAATTTTTTTCTTTTTCGGGATAAAAATATATAAGGCAATCGGGTACTGCTTTTTCATCCAATTAGTCGAGATTTTCAATTTCATTACCGTCGAAGTGAACTGCCACTCGTAATTGAAGGGAAGTGCTTCAATTTGGGTCAGGCATAGAATGTGGTTACAAAGTCTGTTTTGTCGAAAGTGAGCGCCTCGTAATTTTACTGACCGATCATGATATCCCAATAGACTACGAGAGCGCAAGCGCCACCGCCGCGGTTCAGCTGGTCTTCTGAAATAGTAAATAATATATCAACATACACTGTGAAAATAAAACACGCCACATTAGTCGAACCAAATATATTCTACCAAGCAGCGAAAATATCTATTAAAAAATAAAAAACATTTTTTCTTTACGTTACACATAAGTCGCTTTATTAGTCCTTACACGGACGAGTAAAGCTTTTTGCAATGGAAAAAATTACATGGGTGCAACATTTTTCCAATCGTAGTCAAAAGGCATTTCGCGCTGTAGACATTAAGCTCGCGCGGGCGCGTCAAGATTTTGCACTGTTCACTTCCGCGTGTACACACACACGCGCGCGCGAGCGCATATTGTATTTGCGGTGAGGGAAAGAGAGAGAAAGAGAGAGAGAGAGAGAGAGAGAGAGAGAGAGAGCGAGAGAGAGAGAGAGAACAACGTGCGGCGGTGAGCTCGCGAATTTTTCTCGGTCAGCGGATTTGCGAGAAACAAAGAGAGCGAGCTGTACGGCAAAAAAATGAAAACTAGAGAGAGAGAGAGAGAGAGAGAGAGAGAGAGAGAGAGAGAGAGAGAGAGAGAGAGAGAGAGAGAGGGG
>JAYJLV010061557.1:0-17380 GCA_036873485.1 Torymus texanus
CCGAGAAATTAGCTACTTTTAGTAGCTACTTACTATTTTCTTGTCTATTTTCGATAGACACAATTCTACCAGGGTTAAAAATGTTTGAAATTCAACAGATCGGTATTTACCGGATAAAAATGATCAAACTAATTCAATTATATGAATACCATTCGATTTCAGTACATAAAAACTAATGATTGAACTGGTTTTCATAATAAAATAATTGGCAGTAATTAATATTAAGTCTAATCGGAAGTAATAAACTCGTATAATTTCGATCTTACTCAACTTGTAATTTCTTTTCGCATATAAAAGAAATAAAAATATACCAATAGGAAACAATACTGCGAATGCCACATCAAATAAAATTGTTTAAAGAAAAACTTGTAATAAACCTCTTACAAAACTCCGTTATAAAACCATAGTAAGAAAAAACGTGCTCCAAATTATACCGATCGCCCACTATACAAAACTCCCCTTCAATAAACCACTTTGTATAGCTCTTTCACGAAGTCTTACTCTCAACTCGCATCCTCTTGCTCAACAACAACGCACCATTCGCGTTGCACAAAGCGTATATATATACGTACAACAAATCGGCATCGCGAATCGAAAAACTAAGTACCTATATAAGCGGCTGCTCGCTAGAATCGGCGTTTTCGCGATAAGTAGAGCGCGCGGCCTAAAGTAATTGTGTAATAGCGTAATAATCCGCCGTTGTCGGGTGAACGCGAAATCGTGGTGTGTATATATATATATATAGATATATATGTGTATAGCTGTGTCGTTTGCCCTGTCTCCCCATCCGTAAATCGGTAAATTTCGCGCTTTTTTGCCCGCACGCTTTGGAATTCGAGTGAATGTCGAAAGTGTGGGTATACAGGGGGTTTTCCCAATGATGAACGTTGATGCGACGTTTACTCGTTCGTATAATATATATTTTTTTCGTTTTCGTTCCAATGCAACGATCGTATAGTGATTTTAAATAATGTATTAAGCATCAGACCGATAAGATAAACCGCGTTGTTTTAATACTTAGAGATTTTGCAAGGACGTAAGCGAATCTGATTGTTCTATCATTTTCTTTCCTATATAGGTATATGTTTTTGACTATATACTAAAATTTTGCAATATTTTTTTCTATGCAGACTACGCGGTCGCTGTGTTCCACGAGGGTCTGCTCCACAAGCGCTACGAGTGCTACTTGGAGCCGCATACGCGGCTGCCGATGATGTACATTGACGACTGTCTTGCGGCTCTCTTCCAGTTCCTCAACGCGCCGCCCGAGCAACTGCACCGGCGCGTTTACAACGTCACCGCCATGAGTTTCTCACCTGAGGAACTCTTCGCCGAGATCAAGAAGCACATACCAGATCTGCAGATCACGTATAATCCTGACAGCAGACAGAACATAGGTGAGTGCATTTCTTTTTTTCAGTTCGATTGAAAATGATAATTGAAAAAAAGTAGAAAACATTGAATTAAAATTAATTAAATATTTTTATTTTATTGTTAATAATGATATTTACACCTCTCCATTGGTAACATGGAAATAATACATTTTTTACAAGTCTTGTCTTAAAATAGAAAGTTAAACTTATTTTTTTCTTAAATATTCGTTGTGCCGATTCAAACGTGGCAATGTACAGAAACAAAGTGAATATTGATCTGGCTGCATTTCGTGATTTGATTACAATATACGTACTTTGAAAAACGTGTGACATTAATTTTACTTAATTATCGTGTACATACTTTTGAATAAAATTTGATATTAATGTTGGTTATCACTTTCCAGCTAATACGTGGCCTCAAGTTTTCGATGACAGCGAGGCTCGCAGCGATTGGGGTTGGAAGCACGAGTACGACATTGAGAAGCTCGTCCTGCACATGATCCAAGATGTCAGCGAGAACTTTATTCCAAAATACCAGCGATTAGCGGAAGTCAGCAGTTACGTATAAAATGCAGCACGAAGAAAACAATGTGTCCTTATAAATATTCACTTTTTTAACAGTATACTTTTGTAAATTTATTTATTAATGTAGAAAAAAATAATAAACATTCTTGAATGAGAAAAGATTCCGCATCTTTTTGAAAATAATAATTTAACTGTACAATCTCAATCGCTGTCATCGTTCAACATCGCTTCTATATTCAAAGGATTCATTTGTTCTGTCTTTCTATCTAACGCCTTCGCTTTCTTCTCAATTGTCCTAGACGGCGTAACCGAGTTACTCATATCTAGATTATTTTCAACTTTTACTTTAATAGGTTGTGAAATTCTCTCTGGAGATAATGGCGCGTACAGCTCCGGTGGAATAGTATTTTCTTCTATTGGAAAACATTAAAAGAAAAACAAAAAATCATTTTTATAAATCTATGTAAAAGTATGTTTTATAAGAAATTGAATTACTTAAGTGATATTTAATTAGTAACAATATATTTTACAAATTAGTAACTAATATATTTTCTTATGAATAAAATAGATTATTGATTATATAATTTTTTAAAAATCTTACGTTTGACTTCGTTTGCAGTTAAAATTTTTCGACTTTCCTCAAAGTAATGATTTGGATGAATAAACATTCTTTCAGGAAGGTGTTTGTGTGTAGTCTCAAAATATTTTGTACAAGCTAAAACATAGTGACCTTCACTGGCAAGCCTAGTGATCTCAACAATGTCTGAAAATATCGATTTTTCATTATACTACAGTCAATTATTACAATGTGGATAATGTAAAAACAAGAAAATTCTTGTATTGAAGTTTAACATTACCTGTTGAAGGTAATTTACATTCATTGAGCTTTCTTGTCAATTCATCTGTATCCATATTTTTATAAGGACAACCATGAACCTCACCAGGTCCAATTGATTCTGCTATCAATTTATTGCACCCAGCAGGTCTGTAATCTACTCTTCTCCCCACCTTACCATAATTAAATTGTATGTGATAAAGATATTTTTTGTTAAATACATCTTCATTGATATCTTCTTTTTTTGTCATTTCATTTCTCCAAAACTGTATAGAGTCATCAAGAGTTACTCCAATACCTTTTAAAAATAGTCCATACTGCAAACGGCCTGTATTTTTTAAATGATGATGAGTTGTTAGATGTTCATGCATGATTCTCATACAAAGAGGATATGATGTTTTGGATAGCTATAAAAAAATTAATTTTCAAAAATATAAAATATAGATTTATCTCTTTTTTGTTCTAGAATAAATTTCTTACATCATCTAATTTGCTAATTGGAGTATTTTCTGATGACCAAACAACTTTTGCCATGCCTTCAAAGCATTGTGGAAGAGACTTAAGAAATTGATGAAGTCTTTCGTCATTAAGATTCCTAACAACAAATCTTTTGGCTCTCTAAAATATTAATTTTTGTATTAATTAAAAAATACACAAATACATAATATTTATACATTCTATTGATATATAATAAACTTACATTTAGTTCAACAGCTATATTGCTTTTAAAATGAGCAATAAAAACTGTATTAAGATCATTTTGAGGAACATAAGCTACTCCTCTGTGTACATACACTCTCCTGTCTGCTATCAAATCAACAACTTCATCAAATGGTAATTCATAAAAATCTGTATTTTCAAAATCTGTATCTTTTGCAGTTGAAGCATACAAATTGTCCCTGTTTGCATCTTTGAATTCTTGTGAAATCTAGAATAAGATAAAAAAACAATATGGTAAATATTTTTAAGATGGTACTGTTTTTATATTTGACTTAATATGTATTTACTGGTAAATAATGGATCCCACTAGTGGCTAAAAATTGTGTAAGACCTTCTCTATTCAAAGAAGTAAATCTTAACTTGAAAAATTCTGTTTCTTGAGTAATCAGCCAACTCTGCAAATCATCTTTCAATGAATATGCTAATCTTACAATAAAGTGTGAAATATGATCTCTTCGTCTTGCTTCCAAATCTTGTTCTGTATGAGTAGCACAACCTGGTGCATTTAGAAGTTTAGCATAAGAATGAAATCCCTCCTTTTTTAGTGAAACAATTAATGCTTGTTTGACAGCATCAAGTGTCTTGTGCTGCTGTGCTAGCGTAGCTTCAAGCAACTGAAGAACTGAAATTTAAGTTTAGTTCAATTTTAAATTAGGTAAACAGTGCATACTTTATCTAAAAATATACCTTTTTGTCTTTCTATTGCTAATTCTTGAAAATCGACCAGCGATATCTGACCTCTTGGAGGCACTTTATACAATTGCAAATCATGTGGATAAGCTTCTTGCAAGGCACTAACTTCTGGTTTGATTGTTCGTCTTCGTTTTGATGTAAATTCCATTTTTATCTTGAATTATTTTCTTCAAAAATAGTATCTAGGATTTCATTTAAAAAAACATATACATTGTCAAACAATAAACATCAAAATAAACAGTAACAAAAATTTGCAACTCATTATAGATAATGAAATAGAACTTAAGTTTTATAAAGCACATACGACCTTACCTATCACTTATATTTACACTTCTTTCACTGACAATCAAAGCAGATTTTTCATAACAAACGCATGATCACTGTTTTATTACCGCATGCAGTGCATGATGTTTTCGCGCGCTTTTACCGTCTCATTTCCAATCATAGTCCAATTTCACACAATTCTGATTGGTGGATAAAAATCAGTCAGTATATATAGTTGCGTAGCTACAAAGGTTCGTTCGTTTAAAAGAAAATGAATTGGAGAACAAACTTTATGCACAAGCTATATATAGCTGATAACTGATATATATATATAGCTCGCTCCAGTCTCCCTCTAATTGTAGTTTTAACATTGGCAGCAATGCGATATTATTCGTTTTATTTTAACTGTACGCTTTACAGTGACAGTTGCAAAGTTCGTCTAAAAAATATCTTATTTGTTAACAAAAAAGAAGATAACATTATAGATTGTAATACAAAACGGCAACTTTGTTTTTGTCGTTTTTACCTTCAAAACATTCTATAATTTAAGGTAAATTTTAATACATAATGCTAAGTCGTCTAAAAAATACTCTACGTTCAAATATTCAGTATATTTAATTGTAAAAAACTTAAAAGTATTTTGATCTAAAATTTGTTTATTATTATTTTTAATAAATTATAAGTGTGAAATTATGTTTAAACAAAAGTAGAGAAGGATTTATTCATCCAAAACAGTTTTTTTGTTGTTGTTTATATTCTAACCTCAGTTTTAAAAATATAAAATAATATATTTTAAATTAAGAAATTCGATAAAAATATTTTCTATTAGTTTAGTTCTAAAAATAATTAAACTATTTATTATTATATTTACCATTTTTTATTTTAGTTTTTTAATTTACATTTATTATTTATGTTTAGATACTTTGTAATTTTGGTGTAACCTGTCACAATGATGATTAGTGATACCAAATTTTTACAAAATGTTCCTGAAAAATATGTTAAGGATGTAGAGAATACTATACAATTAATGAATGAACATGTGAGTGCCCGTGGAAATAGGTAATTGCTATTTTTTACGAAAATGAGATAATTTTCAATTTTGTGTTGCTTCACTGTAAAATAATATTTTTATAATCATTAAAAATAATATTTATGATTACTAATATTTATGTTTAAGATACCAATGGAATACTAATGACTTTGATGTAGGAGCTCCCTTAGGAAGAGGCAAATTTGGTCGAGTATATTTAGCAAGGGAAAAATCTACTCATTACATGGTTGCCTTAAAAACACTCTTTAAAATTGAATTGGTAAAATCCAGGGTAGAAAAACAAGTACTCAGAGAAATAGAAATTCAATCTCATTTGAGGCATCCAAACATATTGCAGTTATTGACATATTTTCATGATGAAAAGAAAATATACTTAGTTCTTGAGTTTGCAGCAGGTGGTGAACTATATAAAGAATTAAAACGACAGCCAAAAGAGAGATTTAATGAACATTTATCTGCAAAATATACATATCAAGTTGCAGATGCACTAGATTATTGTCACAAGAATAATGTAATCCATAGAGATATCAAACCTGAAAATTTATTACTTACGCATAGTGGAGATATTAAATTAGCTGACTTCGGCTGGTCTGTTCATGCTCCTTCTACAAAACGCAATACAATGTGCGGCACATTAGATTATCTTCCTCCAGAGATGGTTAATGGTCAAAAATATGATATTTATGTTGATCATTGGTGTTTGGGAATTTTATGTTATGAGTTTCTGGTAGGATGTCCACCATTTCTTAGTGATACATCAGATGAAACTTATGCAAAAATCAGAAAAGTTGAAATTCCATGGCCTTCACAAGTAACCCCAGGTGCAAGAGATCTTATATCAAAATTAATCAAGCGTGATAGTTCAGAGAGAATACCATTGAAAAATGTCAAAACTCACTTTTGGATTGTTGAAAACAAAGATAAATCAACATAATTTTCTAAAATTGTATATTAATTAGTATGTAATTGTAACATTTATTATTTTAATAATCAGATAAACGATTTTATTCACTTACTATTTAATGTCAAGCTTTTACATATATGCTTGATAAAATTAAAATGAACATTTTGATTATGAATTGAGTATGACTGCGCTTGAGCTTGTTTTTATAATGAACGAATCTTGATTAATAAAGATGTTTTATATTTATACACCTATACTGTTTGTTGTTTTCACTGACCAAGTAACTAAATTCTTGATACCTTTTTCATTTATTGAGTCAAAACTGAATGTATTGATTAATTTAACTCATCACCATTTCAAGAAAAACAAATATTCGTTAACATTCGAATTTTAGCGCTCAACTCGCAAACTATACCACGTAACCCTCCTATGCATTACGCTTACGCAATCCGTAAGAAGGCTGGCAAGAACTCGTTTTTTTATTTTTGTCATTTATTTCTCCTCCTTTTCCGCTAACCCCCACCTAATCGCGAATCTCCGGATCATTCCGTCGGTAGCGCGCGCGCGCGCGACAACCGCACTCTCAGTCCTCCTCTCACTTTGTCCCGGCCCCCCGCAGACCTGTGCGTTATTCAAGCATCGACCATGGCAGCAACACTTGGTAGGGTTTTCGTCTACGGTGGCAAGGGCGCCCTGGGCAGCGTCTGTGTCAACACCTTCAAATCCAAAAACTGGGTTAGTGTACATCTTTATTTATAATTATTTGCGCAGGCTGGTGCAACCTGTAACTGGAGTTGCCGGCTTTCTGATTTTTTTTTAGTAGAAAGGTACTTGGCGCTTTCTGAGTACTTTTACGTGAAAGGATGCTGCGGAGATAGGGCACACTTGTTGCTGGTATTGATCGCGGAAAGTGCCTCGAACATATGTTAATGCTACAGTGTTGAATTAAAAGTCGTAGGATTTGCGCCTGTGTACACTGAGCCAGTTGAATTCGTTAATTGGAAACTGGTTATGATAAGAATGATTGCTATAAATTATTGAATTAATTACGTGGATCTTTTAATTTTATTAATGCAGTAAAGAAAAGTGGGTGGGACTCGTTTCTCTTTTAAGAAATCGAGAATATCAGCACAATTCTTTAGACTTATCTTTTATTTATATTTTAACAATGATGATTTTTTGAACTTTTATTTTAGTTACTTTTAAAATTATTTGGGAGCAATTGACTCCAAAAACTATCTTTTCATTAATTATGTTTTTAATTAAATGACTAACTAAATGAATTAAAAAAAAATTAATAACTATTACATTTGACAGATTACAATAATTAAAGTTACTAATTTTAGAATACATATTTGGAATAGACTAATGTGAACATCTTATTTATATACAAAGTCACAAAGAACTATATTAAAATAGTTTTACAAAAATAGCATATACATTTTATTTAATCACATCTGTATTGCAGAATTTTTAAAATGAAATATATAATAAATATAAGGAATTCTTTATAAGTCTTTTAAACTATAGTTGATCTCATAGCTGATACATTAGTTTTTCTATTACTTACTTTTTCACACACCTCCTTGTTAGTGTAGTTGAAGGAGATATTTCAAGGACACCTTATTTTCAATTCCTTACTTTCTAAATTGTACATATTTATATATGTTCATAAAGCAAAAGTGCCTTTAATAATCATTATTCATTATTTATGTACCACATTTCAAAAGTGAATTTTTTTCTTAAATTCTTACATTTTAAAATCTAGTTTCTACAATATCAGCTAAAATGTTTTTTTGTTAATCATTAACTGATAGTTTTTCTTTAAAGGTCAGTTGACAAGAAAACTATGTATTATAATTAAGTGATATCATATCACATTTCAAAGATTGTATTCAATATCTTTTATCTTTAAATAATGAAATTTCTATAAATATTTAAATTCATAAGACATTTAAAAATATTTATATGTATTTTAGTTATTATGTATTTATATTTTATAGTGGGTTGGTTCAATTGATATCAAGAAAAACGATGATGCTGATGCAAATGTTCTTGTAAATTCTGAACAAAATTGGACTGATCAGGTAAAAATCATTAGTATAATTCAAAAAGGCATGTAATTTCTAAATTAATATGTGAATCTAAAATAAAATTTTAATTTTAGGAAAGCAGCATTTTAAGTGAAATACAAACTATCTTAGGAAATGAGAAGCTTGATGGAGTAATCTGTGTAGCTGGTGGTTGGGCAGGAGGAAATGCTGCTAACAAGGATCTTGTCAAAAACAGTGACCTGATGTGGAAGCAGAGTGTTTGGAGCTCAATAATAGCTGCTAAGATTGCTTCTCAATATCTTAAGGAAGATGGTTTCTTGTCTTTGACTGGTGCTAAGGCTGCTCTTGAGGGAACTTCAGGTATATTTTATTTTCTATACTTATAAATATATACATAATAATTTAGAAAAATATTGAATCAATAATCTAATTTTTGATAATAGGAATGATTGGATATGGAATGGCTAAAGCAGCAGTTCATCAACTAACCAAGTCTTTGGCTGCAGAAGGTAGCGGCCTTCCAGCTCAGTCTCTAGTAGCTAGCATTTTACCAGTTACTTTGGACACACCTATGAACCGCAAATGGATGCCAAAAGCTGACACTACAACTTGGACTCCATTGGAGTTTGTTGCAGAGTAAAAAAAACTTAATAAATTTGCATATTTTTAAAATAAAATATTTTCAAAATATCTTACTATTAAATTTTTTACAGGTTGTTTTTCAAGTGGGCTGAGAAGCAAGAAAGGCCAACAAACGGTAGTCTTTTACAGTTGGTCACAAAAGATAGTAAAACAGATGTTATTCCAGCTTAAAATATTACTTAGTAATTAAACAATAAGAAATCTCAAGAAAGTGAAAGTAAAAGTAAAACGTGACAATACTCACAATCAGTTTTTATACATATTTTTTCCCAAGGTTTTATTCTTGCATGAATCATTGTAATATATTTAGCTATAATAAAGTTTAAAAAAAAGAATTGCATTTAAAATGCTATAGTTTGTGATTAGATTCATGGTAATAAGGAACAATGTACTGTACATACGTACAAACGACCAGTAGGATTAATGAATTTTCAGATTTTATGTTGTTATACAAAATGTCTGTACTTAAATAAAATATCGTTGTGCACATTAATATAAATATTAAATGCATATTGTAAAAAATTGAACCTTAACTTTATTATTTAGTTAATATAGTTTATATTACATACGAAAATACTCTCTCTTACTTGCTAAAATACTAAAAATACTGTATTTTATATGCACTATCAAAAAAAATATTACGACCTAGATGACCGCGTACTTCTTGGAGATGGCGAGGGTGTTATAAGTTTTCTTCGCGGAGTTCGTCTCGTTGTGACTAAAACATATTTTTTTATTACTTAATAACATTTCAAATATTTAAAAATATTTTATTTTTTAATAATCTTACCGGGAGTACTTTCTCCTTCTTCTGCAATTCTGATCTTCTTTCTGGCAGACTTTCGAGGAGTTTTATTAGTTTCTTCTTCTTCTTCTGATTCACTATTTACACTGGAATCGTCTTTAGTACTAGATCTTCCTCTACGACCTGAAATTAAACAAAGCATTTCGAATATTAATTTTAATACTACATTATCTTGACAATGTTTAATTTTAAGAAAACATAGCCTCGATTTGATTGTATATTATTTGCACAAATAAGCAAAATAAGAAATTTAACTTACTTCTTGACGAAATACTGTTATTTCTGCTCATAGATTGGTTTTCATAGTCCTCATCTTCATCTTTTCTGGCACGCTGCGTCTTCTTTTTTGCTTTAGCAGATTTGGGTACTGACCTCAATGGAGGTGGCATCGCCTCGCTGTCAGACACAGGTTTTTGTTGTTCTTCACCTTCTTCTGTACTCTCTAACAACTCTTTGATTTTTTCTTCAAGCTCTAAACAAGCTGTTTTGGCATCGGGTCTTCGTTTTGCTTGGTCAATTATCGTGTTCAATGCCTTCTGTACGTCATCATTGTGAATTTTTTCTTTCAGTAACGGCAGATCTTTAATGAGAATTCTAATTCCTAAAAAATAAAAGCATTTTTTCACCAATAAAATAAATAACAAAGATTGAACAAAATTTATAAAAATAATTTATTTACCCTTCGCACCGAATTTCAAAAGTGAAAGGCAATATGATAAGTCACGCCATTGGCGTTCAGTGACTGCCAATTTGAACCTACTGCACAATTTTTCTATAATGCTATCTACTTGTCTGTCTTTTTGTAACAATCCCAGTATGTATCTAAAAAAAATTATTTATCATAAATAAGAAATTTTATTCTATCAAATGAGTGCCAGCAAAATTAAAGGTAGTTAAAAATCTTAGTCTTACTTAATGATTTCCTGGAAGTGTTTCTCGGATAAATTTAAATCGGCATCAGATAAACAAGACAATATATCAGGCATCACGTTATAAAGAGCATTTCCTTTCTGTGACAGATCCCTAAATAATTGCCTTGTATCCAAACGGATCGTTTCATTTTTATCCACCATGCAAAGTGCCAATTGTGCAACTTGTCCTTTGACGCGAATCATTTCACCTAATATCAAGTTGGACAACATTCGAACACATGTGCTGCGAACCGTCAAGTTTTCATCTTTTAGACTGGAATGGAAATGCATATATCAGTAATATATATTAATACAGTGAATTAATTATCAAGTAAAACAATAAAGCCTACCGTCCGTATATGTGAGATGTCCAGGGTTCAATTTGATTAGGGAATCTAGTCATTAAATCTGCTAATCCAACGAGAATATTAGCTCTGATTTGCGGTTGTGCAGAACGCTCCAGAATCGTCATAAATAACTGAAGATTGTCTTCGCAAAAGACGGAACTTATAGTCATTAACTTGCTTAGTGCTGTAACACCGTGTGCTTGTACAACTTCATCGGTATACTTTTCAGGATGTTGACAAACTTCTAATATTAGTGGTCTAAAAATATGTTTCAAGATGAAAATAATTCATAAAATTATGTGTTATATGTAACGATGACATAACTTATAATAAAACTCAATTATATGTAACGATGACATAACTTATAATAGAGCTCAATACATACACAAATTTGTTAAGGAAACCACCGTCAGCAAGGAGTTCCTGCTCCAAACACATATTAATGTGCTCGGCATCGGCATCATCGGCAGTTGCACCCTCCATGTCCTCCTGATCGTCATCGTCTCTTCTGCCACGAATCGAGCGATGGGCACTGCCCGGCACGTTGGACATGTTCGACAAGGTTGATATCGTCGATAACGTGGACACGTTCATGGACTTGCGACTACGCACGTTTTGCAGACGCGCGCGCATCTCCTTTTTCTTTTCACGCACGACAGTACGTCTTTTCAGCTCCTTGTAAACGGACTGGTCTAGGTACACCAATTCGCGAATGCCCACATGGCCGATCAGGAACAAGAAACGCGACAACATATGCGTGGACACCTCGACATTTAGATCGGTGCTTCCAGGTTCTCGGACAAATTTTCCTACGCTGGCTACATGACGCATTACATCTTCGATCAAGTGAGCTGGTCCATCGGCTAGCTAAAACAATTATTGAAAATATTTACTATACCTATTAAGTGTAACTGGTACAATAAAACTGAAGTATTCTTATGTACGTACGTGATAAATAACATTTATGGCATCTGTCGCAAAAGATACATAGCCGTTCTCCTTTTCATCAGAAAAACTTTCTTTTAAAAGGCTACTGAGCTGCGTGAATATTTCGTGATCATTAGGATACCTAGAATGAAGTAAATAAGAAATTAACGATTTTATATCATTTATATACTTTAAACTTTAGTTTACAAGCCACTTACTTGATAGGAGACTTATCTACATCTTTGGAATAATCTTGCTTAATAGTCAGAAAAGCTCTACAAGTGTCACGAGCTAATAAGAGATCAGTTTGTGCCCGTGGACCTAAACCAACTTTGATAAGAACGTCTAGATTATCGGTGATTATATTTGGTTCCACCTGAGATGCCATGGTTATAAGCATCAAAGCTGACCTGCTTTCCTCGGGAGTTGTGTTTGGCAACTTTAATGCAAACATTTCCCACATGACCTAAACAAAAACATAATTAATTATTTTGCTCAAATGTAAAAAATTTAAATATTCGAAATATTTTACTTTTAATGCTTCTGCATCTAGTTCATTATTAGTTCTCCACGAGACAACGAGTTTAGACAGTGCTCCACTTTGACCTGGTTCCATGCCATCTAATAACTGTATAAGGGATTTAACGGAAGATAAAGCTTTTGCGCGCGTGGTCATTTGACTTCCCGAATGATCCAGATAAATTTCCTTATACACTGTCGCCAAATTATCTCTCACTGACTGATCACGACAGAAAATTTGGAAGAGTGCCTTTCGTACACCAGCCAAGGCTCCTGCTATTTGAAATTGATATGCTGCACCAAGGAAAGAACATGCTTCAATTGCATCGCCAGGATTTACGGAATACAATAATTTTTCCACAATAGGAATAGTCTTTTCTAATTCTAAAGAAAAAGTATAACTATTCTGTAATGGTGAAAAGTTATAAAATAATTAAAATTTGCTTAATGTTGTTTAAATATTAATTATAATATATTAGCAAAATTATTTTTAAAAATTATACCTGTAAATACTCCACAAGTTTCTTTTTAACTTTAATTTGATCCAATTGTTTTAATTCTTCTTGATCTGTAGCTAAAGTTTTCTTTGATTTTTCTTTTGAGGAGTTATCGTCTTCTTTGTCTTGTTTAGAGCTAGAGTTCATGAATATTTTATACATGAATAAAAGAAATGCTTCTTTTTTTGTTTCCTCTGATAAATTTTTCATATCTTTTGCAAACCCTGACTGGTGAAATAATTTTTGCATATACTTTACTGCTTTATAACATTTGTCTTTTAGTATGTAAGTTTGTATTTTATCAGAACATTCCTTTATGTCGATTTCATTTTCCTTATTTTCATGTTCTTTTGGATCTTCTTCATTGGAAGCATTACTTTCTGTGTTTAATAAAATGTTAACATATTATTACATTAAAATATTAAAGTTTTATTACACGTTACATACCATCTTTTTCGCCAAGTTTATCAATTGCTGCTTCAATTAATGGTAATTGAGTCTTCCACAATTCCTCTTTTTCTTCTTCTGCACCAACAGTATGGTACACTTCAGTTTGCAGCTGTTTTAATTCAGCTTTGGCTTGCTCGAGATTCTGAGCAAATTTTTCTTGATTCATCTGCAAAGTATTTTATCAAATATTGAATTATAAATGTTAAATTATTCAAGATAACTTTTTTTTTACATTTAATTAAGTTCTACCTTAGATGCAAAAGGATTACTTTGAAGAATAGCACGTAATAACTGTAAAGCTTGTTTTCTAACATTTGCACTTTTATCCGCTAGTCTGAAAACAGATGCCTTTAAAAGGCTATTTTGCCTTGATAAAGGAATTGCACCTTCACAACATAATTTCTGCCATGTTTGAAGAACTTTTGATCTTACATAAGCATTATTATCTAGAATATGTTCCTCTAAACTGTCCAAACATTCATCTCTTATAGCACGCTTTTCAGGTGGTAAATCCTCGCCAGTGAGAACATTAGTAACAATAACCCCCATAACACCAACAGCACAGTTTCTCATAACATAAACCTATTAAAATAATATAGAATTAGTTTCTTATTACTCAAACTAAAAAGTAAATCATATATAAACTTACATCATTGTCAAGGTAATCTGTTATACTATCTAAAATTGGCAACATAATGTCTGCTTGTGTCACAGCAATAGCTTCAAGAAAGTTAGAAAAGTTTCGAGCATCTGCTTCTCCAGGTTCGCTTTCTGCTATTTCACGAGCAATTTCTTTTATCAATCCAGTGCAACCACAGTCATTGACCATAAGTACAACACCAGCACCAATTGGTGCTCCAAGTTCTTCGTGAAACTTAGCTAACTGTATAATTCGAACGACACAAGCTATCCCATGGTTGTACCTTTTTACTAATGTCCCAAGAATCTAATCATAATTTAATTAATTTTAATGTTTTGTTTTATACCAATCAAGTTACAAAATAATTTTTCATAATGTAATATATTTCTAAAAAAAATTTTAATTATTTTACCTGGAATATTAAATTCCTGACAGTTTTTGATCTTATATCTTTTGTTCTTTCCAAAATTTTATAACAAATTTGACTCACTGTTCTAAAAATAATAATATAAAAAAATAAGTTAGATATCTGTTTAATGTTATGAAGATTTTAATTTTATAAACTTACCCTACAAATGAATCTTCAACTATTGGTGGTGTCCATAAGTTTTTTATTGGTAACTGTAACCAACGAAATACTGTTTCCATAGCTTTTTCTCTTTGTGCTTCCCATTCCTCTTCAATGTCTGACTTTTGTATAGCCTTCTTGCGCTATAAAATACAAGTTACACATATTAAAGAATGATAACTATCTACTGTTTTTAATGAAAACATACTTTGCCTATGTTTTCTGCATTATTACTCCCTTCTGCAATTTGATCTTCTATATTGCATAAAGTTGTAGACATAATATATGCTAGTATTTTTGTAGTTGTTAGCAATCTGAATTTTTCATTTTGTTCAAAGTCTAATTCTTGTGATTGCTCTGCATATTTTTCTAGATATGCTATTAAATTTTGTACAACTAAAAAAAAATGTAAAAGTATTATAACACATGAATGTAATTCACATTAATAAAAAAATGATAAATGCATACTTTTTAAGATTCTTCCGAATGCTCGAAGAAGTATTGCTAACTCTATTTTGTTTCCATGTACAACTACTGAAAGAAATAGATCTAATTTCTCCTGAATAATTTCTACTGCTCCTTTATCTGATAGTTGTTGTTGGCTAATACCTAAAAAATGTTTTGAATTATTAATAAATATATTTTACAAAAATATTAAAAAGGCTAATTCCAATCATTCAAAACATGAATATGTGTATTTATATAATATTTATATAATAAAGAAAACTCTGAAAAATAAAAAGTAATCGAAGAACTTAACTCTTTGTATTTATCACAAAATACCATAAATATACCATGAAAGTATCAATGATACTAGTAACAAGCTCACCATTGATTTCTCTGCCAATCATCTGCAGGGGTACGACATCCCGGTGTCCGTATTCCCCGAAGTGAGTACGTACGAGCTCATCCTTATCCAAGGGGATGGCGAAGTCCTTGATCATCATTGTCTTTTAAAGACACATAAACACTTATTAACAATTGTTTCGTCTTAGCAACCTCCTCGCGGACTTTCGTATCCGGCCGCTTCTTACGAGGGCGACGACTTTGCGTAAACAACTTTTAACCGCCAAAGCGCCCCAGCGCCACGATATTTGAAATGGAGCAATGGAGGACGTCATAAAAAGACGAAAATGTGGAGGGGATACGATAGTACATTATTTATCCTTTTCTCTCCCGCTGTATCTTTATACGATTATCCTTGTTCGATGCATGAAAACGCAAGCTGCTTGGTTGGAAATTCACCTGAAGAAGGGTGACGGTAATACTTTATGTTAGTAAGCGTCAAGTATGGTAAGGGACAGTCAAGGTTGCTGTGCTTTGTTGGCGAACATGAAGGTGGAGAACCGCGCGAAATTCAAAAGACAACATGTTATCTGTATAGATTAATGCACATTAATGTATATAGATATATTACGTGGGCTACGCTTCCAAAGCGACCATACGATGTAATTATTTCCTCAATCGAGCGAACCGATTGTAAGTATAAGTTTTATAACTTAAAATTTTGCAGATCAAGTGAATGATGAAATGATAATAATTTTACTTAATTGATACTATATTTAATTTTTATCACTTTTATCTTTTTATTTTTACTTATTTATGTAGATTTCATTGTAATTTATGTATACAAACTTTTTCCGTTAAATGAAAGTTTATTTTTATTTTTTCAAATAGAAAGTTTTTAAAAACTTCTTACCAAAGAAAACGAATGAAACTATCAAACTTTTATAATAGCGCACATAGAACTAATAATCGTGCTGATTACTTTTTATGTCCACAGCTACAACTTTATTTCATTTACGCATCATAAAATGTTTCAGAAGTTTTAAGCTTATATTTAAATATGCGTTCAAGTCTAGCTCTATCTACAATTTTTTTTGAAAAATAAGTTTTCAGATTGAGGTCGGTCAAAGAAAATAGCCCTTTACATAACAAAAATAAAGGTTCTAGTATGATCTCATTGAAAAGGATCAAAATGTAGATGGTAAATTTAATTTTTCTTGTGTACAAACATTTTTATTTAGAATGAAATATAAGTAATTTAAATATTTTATTAACTTTTCACTAGGTTTGCAAAAGTTCAAACTTCATCAGGATTATGCAGATCTACATTGAGCAGTTTTCTAAGATTGTAAAAATCGATTTCATTTCACAAACATTACCTACAAAACGATCGATCATTGTATCATGTACACTGAGTTGAGCAATTATTCGTACTATAAGTAGTACTGCACATTGTATATCAAAATAAACTCCAAAATGTATTTCGGAGCAAAAATTCAATTCAGCAAAAAGTGACCGTGATAGTAAGTATAGGCAGTAAGTATAGTCAATACTGTATCATAAATAAAATGCTTTTAAAGTTCAGCGACTAACTTTTGTATAGGAATCGAAAGTATAGCTCAAAATGAAAGGTTTACTATTGTAATGAGAGCAAAGTGACAGTAAAATTCCGATAGCCCCTCCGCAATACACCACTATAGGTTGTTTATATAGACAGGTTTAAAATTTTAGACTATGTAAACATTGACATTGAGAATGCATCTTCTTAACGAACAAATTTTTTAAAAAACTTTTGTAGGGAGTGATTTATATGAGAGGGCAAAGAGAGTAACTCGAGCCCTTTTCGGAAAACACGATAAGCCTAGATGC
>JAYJLV010061577.1:0-17377 GCA_036873485.1 Torymus texanus
CAAAACATCATTTTTAAAACTTTGGCGTAGACTTTCTCAGGCACCACTGGATGGATTTTCATCGTATAAAGCTTAAATTATTCGTTATACATTCAACTCTACGCCAAAGCTCCAGTTTTGGAATTTTTTTCTCTAAACATTTTCTAGTTTCAAAAACCATAAAAACTCAAAAAATTAACAAAAAATATGGTTTTTTGCATTAAAAACATACTTAGAGAAAAAATTCTAAAAACTGGAGGTTTGGCGCAGAGTTTTGGAATTTTTTTCTCTAAGTATGTTTTTAATGCAAAAAACCATATTTTTTTGTTAATTTTTTGAGTTTTTATGGTATAGCAAGTATTTTAAGCTCTATACGATGAAAATCCACCCAGTGGTGCCTGAGAAAGTCTACGCCAAACTTTATTTTTTGAAGAAATCATTGTTCTTAGTAGAATGGGCTTAGGGACCTGATTTCAATTTATTTTTAACAATAATTAGTTATATATTTAATGTTTTTATATATTTTACATGTACTAATATTTTAAATTGTTTTTTTCGGTCATTTTATGAAGATGGTTTCATAGCTGTAAGATCCCCTTAAAACATTCTATGAAACATTTCTGTCAACATCCAAAAACATTTCGAACGTCAACTTCGATATACGTATTATTTATTAAATGTTTCAGCAATATTCCAGTAGAAGATTTCGGAGAAGTAATCCGGAATATTTCTGGAATATTTCTGTGAAAATTATACAATTTCTTTTTGATATTCCACTCGAAGCAGTATGAAATATGCAGGGAAGTTTTCATGAAATAATTGGTGGAATTTTTATATAATATTCGGAAGAAACATTTCATGAAACTTTTCTGTAGAATACCAAAAACATTTCATACGGCAACTTCGATACATTATTTAGTAAATATTCCAGAAATTTCCCAGTGGAAGATTTAGGGGAAGTACTCCGGAAAGTCTTTCATAAAATCATTTACTGAAATATTCACGGAATATTTATGGAATATTTCGGTGGAAATTATACATAAAATTTCTGATATTCCACTGGAATATGTATGAAATATACAGCGAAGTTTTCATGAAATAATTTGTAGAATTTTTATAAATTATTTCGAAGAAACATTTCGTGAAACTTTTCTGTAAACTTCCAGTAACATTTCAAACGCTAACTTTAATATATTACTAGAGAAGAATACCTCGTTCGCTAATGTTCGCTCGGATAGAATTCGGAGCTGAAACGTTATTAATTGAAAATTTAAAGAAATGTCAAATTTATAAATGTAATTATATAAATATTAAAACATATTTTTTTAATCATAATATGTATAATTGAAGAAATTATATTAAAATCCATTTATTCATAGAAACATATAAATAAATAATTGTAATTTCTGTAAAGCAAGGTGTGTGTATGTATGCGCGTAATAATACGTAATTTTATACACGTGAGTGAGTATAAAATGATTTGGAAATTATGCATGGAAAACGAGTACATATGTGGCTTTTAATACATTTATAGAAAGTATATATTAATATTTTCTAGATTCTGGTTGTAACAAACGCCCATGAACAGAGATCGAGGTAAGAGCGTGACATCCTGTCACAAGCGACGATGTGAAAGATTTTTTGTTTGTTCGCCAAGGTGGCAACGTTTTATTTGTGAAATTATTTTTCTTTTTTCTTTTTCACATAATGAATGTTCATGCAATTTATCGTGGAGTTTGTTTGTTTTATTTCAGGTTTCCTTATTTATTAACCTCATCTTTTGTTTTGTATCGAGTGTAAAAGCGCGCGTTAGAAGATTGTACGATTAAATCTTGTTATCGATGTCATTCGTGTTAAAGAATAAACTGAAAATTCGGAGTATTTTTGTAACAGAAAAGCCGTGCGTAGTATTTGTTATGATGAAAAGGTCGGGGGTCGGTAAGGCGAGCGGCGAGTCTCCGGGCGCGACTCCGAAGTTGTGAAAAAGGCTGGTGCGAGGAAATTTTGAAGCGAGGGGTAACATAAAGGGGAAAGGGTCTCATTTTTTGTGCATATGCATTGCCCTGTGATGCTCGGTCTTTGGCGGAAAACTCGGCGTGCGTCGGGCGCGCGTTGCCCTACGCTCGGAGAGGTTGGACCTCCCCAGAGCTGTGTTCGGCTCCACTCATGGAATTTGAAACCCATGATGGAGTCGACAAACGCGCACCGATAGCCGAGTATTATTTTCATACATTTTAAGGCCAACAGAATAGGATAAGAGCGGTCGGAGGAGTATGCTACTATTGTTTTTCTTTTTCGTAATGCCAAAAATAAAAAGTTCTAGAGATATGCCCATATATGGCAGCATATAGACATAACCAGCCATCCTCGATACGGTCATTCACCGCCTATTTTTAGCTTATTAAGAAAGTCTTATGAATACAGGACATACGACAAACAATGTTACAGATAAACCGCCAGACGTCACCGAGCCGGAACTGATAATGGTCGCCAAGAGAATCGGTGCCAAGTAAGACCCTCCTGGTATTGTTGGATCTATGCTTAGCACCTGTCTGTGTAGACAATCTTTTTGGCACACATAGAGGGACCAAAAAATCCTCCTTTTCTCGTCGAAGGTAATCTCCGTAAAATTCATCAACTACATATACTTGAATAATATAACAAAAAATATTCACTATTTAATAGTGAGTAAATAGTGACAATTTAAAATTTTTTCTTCATGATCATCTGAAAAAGAAACGTTTACCTTTTCTGAACTAAATGAATCACTGCGAAGTTTTATAGTAGAAGCTCCTACATCATTTCTTTCCTTAAGTATAACGTCACTAGCATTTAGGCTTCTTTGTTCCTGTAATAATAATATAATTAATAAATTAATCATTTTTTAATATCTATGAAAAGAAGTTTATTTATCGTACAAGAGTATTGGTACAATATGTTACGTTAATCGTATAGATGATAGAAAGGTTCAAATTTATTAAGACTATGGTCCAGAAAAATGAGAAACTTATTAAAACCAATATCAGATTACAAGCACTCAATCTTATTTAAGAAAAGCAACAAAGATTTAAAGCAAGAATGAAAATGAGATAAACTCATCGAAACATTGGATTAAAGTGACAAAAATGCAGATTTCTACTTATTAACATTGTAGTTTTTTAATTTTAAAATTTCTGTACTTTTGCTTGATAAAACACAATTTTCATACCCTCTGTATATGTAAGTTCTATGCCTAGAGTTTATTTTGGTATCACACGCATGATTTTCGTCGTATTTTCACCTAAAAGGAGGTCCTAAAGTGACTTTTTATCACCGACGAGAAAAAAAATACTTGTTTGCATGGCGCACGCAAAAGTATCTTTTTATAGATACTTCTGCTCCCGCTGGTTCAAATCTATGTAAATTCGCAAAACTTAACTTGATCCGACATAAATTTGTGTGTGCATGTTGAGCATAGCTTTTTTTATTTAGAAATAAATGTATATAATTTTAAGAGAGAAAAGATAATCGAATTAATTTTTTTTATTTAATCTTTGTAACGTTGTATTTTTACCAGAACCAGAGGCTGATGCTCCGCTCGCCACGAAGTCGGTGGGACGCCGACTCCTGCGCTGAGGGAATGAGGATATAGACACGTAATCACTTTCATAACGACACTCAAATTAACTCAAGGTTAATTCACATCTATTACACAATTTTACCGACAATCTGCCGCGTAGCTTTAATGCCCCGGGCGTTGCCGCGCGGCCTCACTATCACAGCCTATAAGCTCCGCTCTCTATTGAGTACGCGAACCGTGCGCCAGTCGATGGATGGGCGGCCTCTACGGACAAGCGCACTCACTCGCTATACACAGGGAAATTGATTAAATGGGTATCATTGGAATTGACATTGAGCCAGGCTTAGTCATTCCCTTCTCTAAGATGGTCGTAAACCTTGAAGTGGTACTGGAACGCTCTCTTTCCTGGATACCGCAAATCGATCGTATGATACTCAAAGAGAATCGTGTACTGTACACTCTTCGGACAATGCGTTCCTGTTCTTCCGAACTCCTCCGTAAGCAACTTGTTCAGGCGTTAATATTTCCTCATCTTGATTATTGTAGCACGATATTAATAGATGCGACTTTCGAGCAAAAACCAGACTACAAAAGTTGAAAAACTCCTGTATTAGGTTCATCTATAGTCTGAGATGGGATACGCATGTAACTCCTTATCGCCGGCGCTTGAATTCGATGCGCACGAACACTCGTAGAACCTATTTCACCAGTATACTTCCTTACAAACTTTTCAATTTACATAGACTGTCATATTTACTCGATCTGTTCAGTGCGCGACAATCACAGCGACCGGCAAGAGAAGCGCCTGGTTACCTAGTAATTCCACTGAAGCATTCTGAGTTTGGCATCCGGTCTTTCCGATTTCAAGGAGCCCATCTGTGGAATTCTCTGCCTTGCGATATTAAATATCTACCAAGCTTATCGCGCTTTAAAAGAGCTCTCCGTACGTATTTGTATAATCTCGACTGACTTCCGGCGGCGTTATGACTCAACGTTATTTTGTATATTGTTTGTATATTGTATATTGTTTGTTTACAAAATGTCTATTCTTATTTTTATTTTCTTTATATTTTATATCTTGTTTAACTAAATTTTATTTATTTATTCAATGTACACATATTTATAGGATGTATTCGTGACTTGTAAATACTGTAACTCTTTTGGAACATACCAAAATAAATATTATTATTATATTACTATATTATATTATACACGCGTTATACGAGACACGCGGGTGGCCCGGTGGCCGGAGGTGCTCCGGCTGACCGCTGCTGCCACTGACGATGGTGCTGTCGGCCATGGCGTCGGGGCGTCTCCCGAACCGGCACCACTCCATCATGCACTTCTTTCTCCAAAATACTTACTTCCATACCGAGCGCTGTCCGCCTGTTTCTCTACTCGTCCTGGTCGACTCTCTACCTCGTTCCCTCGGTTCCAGGAAACCCGGGGCGAGCTCTCTAAAGAGGATGGAGTCGCTCAGTCGGATGACTCCAACGAGTGGACCTCTTCACCCTTCCATACTCTATGCAATCGCTCCTGCGTCCTCAGAGACAGCCGGCGCAAGCTGTAGCAGAACCTCTCGAAGTTCGTGCCCTGGCTTGTGCTCGATTGTGGCTTCTCCGGCGCCGTCGCAGGCTGCTCTGACAACGAGGGCGTCGCCGCTGTGGGTGTACCCTCCCAGTCGCCGGCTTTCGGTTCCGGCGAGCATCCCTGCCTCGGCGCCTCCTGCCCCCCTTCTCTGACGGCGCGTACGCAGCGTATGCCGCCGCAACTGCCGCGTCTTCCACCGATCGCGGACTTCCCGTGTCTGCTTTTGCGGTAATAACTGATTAATTCAGAGACGTGAGCCATCGCCGTTTTCTTCCTCGAATCCATCTCGAGAATATACACCTCGGGCGATCATACTTCAAGAATTTTGTACGGCCCGGCGTATTTTACATCTAGCTTTACTGAGAAGGCGCGCGCCGCGCTTGACAAGGAGTGCTGCTTGCGCAACACTAAGTCACCCACTTCAAACTCTATCTGTCGCCTCCCTTTATCATAATGCCCCTTCTGGCGATCTTACTCCAAATCTATATGCCGAGCTACTAAATCTCGCAGCGCATCTAGTCTTTTCAAGCGCTCTTGCCAATCCCTGGGGTCGATCCTCACCACTACTTCGAGCGCCTCTACTTCTCTCCTCAAACTTTTAACTGGTTTCGGTTGCAATATATCATAAGGCGGCGCAGTGACGTGTTTAATTCCGTTCTCTATGAGAATCTTGTCCAGGTGCTTATTGACGAACTCCTTATCATTGTCTGTGATGAAATAATCAGGCGTCTCCCACCTGAACAAGATTAACTCCTCTAATGCGCTTGCTATGGCCTTCGCGTCTGCCGATCGGAGTGGCTTTAATTCTACCCATCGCGTAAACAATTCCTGAAACACGAGTATATGTTTGAAACGACTTTTACTTTGCGGCAACTCCATCATACCGGCCGCGCGACCGCTCAAGGCCTCTCTACTACCCGTTTTCCCGTCAGCCCCTGCGGAGCCGACTGTACCGACTTATAGCGCTGGTACTCCTCACAGCACCTCACAAAGTCATGTACGTCATGCCACATGCCGGGCCAATAGTACTCGCGAGTGACTCTATCATACGTCTTCGAGACACCAAAATGCCCCAAAGACGCCTCTCTATGGGCCTCCATCAGCACCCGCTCTCTATGATCAGCCGGCACTGCTAGGCGCTAGCGCTCCTTACTATTCAATATGGGGTCAAGAACGCGATCGATCGTGTACTTGTACATGAGATCGCCTTCGACTCGCCATCGAGGGAATTCTTCCGGCCGCTCGTTTACCTCGGCCATTCGCTTCGCATACCACGCGTCTGACGAAGCCGAGAAACTAGTGATAGCGCGTCGGGGACATGATTAAGGGCGCCCTTCTTGTGTATTATCTCAAAATCCCATTGCTGCATTTCCAATACCCAACGCGCAAGTCGACCCGTCGGCTCTTTGCGGTTCCTGAGCCACGTTAGCGCGCTATGATCCGTACTTGCTACAAATTTATATCCCCCCAAGTACGGGCGGAATTTCTTAATCGCGAACAACAGTGCTAAACATTCCTTATCCGTGACGGTATAATTGACTTCTGCTGGACTCAACACGCGGTTCGCGTAAGTGATCAGATGTTCCCCGTTCTCGAACGTCTGTGTGAATGCTGCCCCTATCGCGTGCGAACTTGAGTCCGCTTGTACGCAAAAGGTGCGGTTAAAATCCGGCCGGGCGAGAACTGGCGGATGCTAGCACTTCCTTCAGCTTATTAAATGCCGTCTGTTCGCGTTCTCCCAACGACCATTCTTGATTTTTTGGAGCAACTTAGTGAGCGGTAACTTAATCTCACTCTCTCCTCGAATAAATCGCGAGTACCAGCCCACCATTCCCAAAAATCTGCGCAGCTGGTTTACGTTATTTGGCACGGGGTAATTTAGTAATGGCGCGACGTGTTCCAGATTCGGCCGTAACCCTAGCAAGTACCCCAGATAGGTGACTTGTTGACAGCAGAACTCTGATTTTTCGGAGCTAATTGCTAACCTCGCATCCACAATCCGCCGCAATACGAACTCTAACCAAAACAGATGTTCCTCGAACGTTCTCGTGATTACAATTACGTCATCTAAGTACCTGAACACATTCGATTCACATTCTGACCCAAAAAGGGCGTCAATTAACCGTGAGAACGTCGTGGGCCCGTTAATTAAACCGAAAGTCATTCTCCGGAACTGCCAAAGTCCCGAGCCCTGAACCGCGAACGCCGTGTAGTTCTTGCTCGCCTCGTCCAGTAATACTTGGAAATACGTCTGACGCAACTCTACTGATGTACTTCGCATCGCGCAATCTATCCAAAATTGCATCAATCCAAATTGCGTAGCGCGCCTCCATTCATACCACGCACTATGTTTGACGACGGGCTAATTCGCTCTTCACCGTCTCTTAATTCGCGGAATCGAGCGAGCTCCATCGCTAACCAATCTTCCGCGGGCGGGGCAGTTTCTCCGCTCACCCTCTCATCAAATAAAGCCATGTCTACGTCATCAAATGTGAGTCCCTTAGATAGTGCGGAGTGGACTACTCAGATCTCCGATCTCGAGGGGATTATTAATAAACAAAACGCGCTCTTAGAAGTTATCAACACCAAATCGAGGCTGCTTCTCGAGGAAAATGCAATACTAGCCAACAGAGTGGACGACGCGATTAGCAGCTCTGAAGCTCTTCAGCGTGCTCACACGGAAAATATCTGCTATCTATATAAGTCAGACGTGCAAATAGACAAAGATGCATGTAAAGGTCTCTCCCAGGCAATCGTTGGAATAGAACAGCAATCCTCCTCTCGGCCGGGCCTCGGTATCGCCAGCGAAGCTCCTGACTAGAATCGGATGTTTTGCGACGGACGAGTGGAGGAAGTTCCTTAAAGGTAGAATTTCTTAATGTGAATTCTCTTAGATTTCGCATTGAGAGATTTCGCCTGTTCATGAATGACGATCTTTCTTACCACATCTTCAGCATAGCAGAATTGTGGCTGGGTCCTAAAGTCGATGACCATATTATAGAAGTAGATGGATACACAGCCTTAAGACAAGACAGAAACATCCATGGAGGGGAAGTTATTCTGTATGTATGTAACGATTTTACCATTTCGAAATTAGCAGCTTCTGAAACTGAAGGAGAAGTCTTACCAGGTACTCCCGAATACCTATTTTGTAGCGTGCAACAGGGAAACTCCCCTCCTATCCTTGTCGGCTTAATATACAGGGTTCCTAAGGTCGCAATGCAGAGAGACTCCAAACTTTTCAAGTTACTTAGAGATCTCAACAGTGACTATGCGACAAAAATCATTATGGGAGATTTCAACGCAGATCTATGTGACCTAACCAATGCGGATGCGAAAACTATGAAATGTTTGGCTACTGAGCTGGCATTGCAGATAATTGAGCATGGCCCTACTCACCACAAGACACCAACTACTCATACGTAGATTGACATGATCCTGACGGACGTAAATGACGTAATGCTTGACCGCGAGAATGAATGTTTGCCCGGTTTCGGAAAACATATCATCATTAACGTCACCATTGACTTTTCTGTCGCTCCACTACCAAATGTACTTTTCACCTACAGAAATTTTAAAAATATCTGCCCGGCTTCTCTAAATGACTTTCTGTCTCGCTTTAACTGGGAGAACATGACCTCAAATGAAAACCGACTGGAGGGCGCTTTGAATAATCTTAATCATAACCTTAATCTGGCAATAGACCAACTAGCTCCTTTAAAAGCTTTTAGAATTTATGAAAACAATGCTCCCTGGCTTGGCCCTGAATTGAAGCAACTCATTCATAAGCGTAACGCTACTCATCGTCGCTACAAGCGCACTGGGTGAGCGGCGTTACTCGATAAGTTCCTTCGTCTAAGCAATGAGATCGACACACGAATAACTCAAGAGGGCCATGCCTTCCTGCAACAACGTCTTTCGGATGCTTTTGACGATAATAAAGATATTTGGAAGAAGATGCATAGTCTCGGCCTCTTGCTCAAGAGCAAAAAGGAGGATCTCCATGGCTTTACACCAGGAGAGTTGAACGATCACTTGGCTGGAATTTCTGCCTCTCTCCTTGAAAATTTAGAAGAAGTTATGGACAACCTACTATCTGCTAGCGAGGAAGGTTTTTCTTCAAACCAGTAAACATCTCTGACGTAGTCCTAGCAATTTCTCAATTTTCCTCGCAAGCAAGGGGAGCTGTCGATGTTCCTCAAGGAGTGATAGTGAAAGCTCTTCCTGTCACTGGTAATTATCTAGTTTTTTTTTAACTCCTCCTTTGCTCAGGGCATTTTTCCAGTGCCTTGGAAACAGGCGCAGATAATCGCATTAAAGAAAACGGTAGCTCCAACATCAGCCTCCAAGGTCCTTGAAAAGATTGCGCATGACCAAATTAGGGATTATTTAGATAAAAATAACTTACTTGACCCCCTCCAGACCAGTTTCCATCGACATCACAGTACACAGACAGCATTATTAAAATTGACGGACGACATAAGAATTGCTAGAGACAAAAAGCAGTTGACACTCTTGCTATTATTTGACTTCAGCAAAGCCTTCGATACCATTTCGCCATCGAAACTTTTAGGCAAGCTGCAACGTCTAGGGTTCACTAGGTCGGCTCTCCTGTGGCTAAAGCCGTATTTGCAAATGGTAATTACAAATAAGGGCGAAAACTCTGACTGCTTAGGAACGAATCTAGGTGTTCCACAGGGATCCGTCCTGGGCTCGCTATTATTTTACCTCTACGTCGACGACTTGCAAAACTTACTCGACGGTACAGTACACTATATCTTTTATGCTGACGATCTCCAAATCTACCTTCATACCACCAAGGACAAGATTCTGGAGGGAATAACTCGACTAATTAATGCAGCAAAACTCGTATCTGAGTGGGCGGAGGGGGCTGGCCTGCATCTTAATACAGGTAAAACAAAAGCGATTCTATTTGGCAAATAAAATACAAGATATTGTCAAAGAAATGAATCTACCAGGCATTGAGATGCAGTCTGGAGTCCTCATCCCCTTCAGTAACGAAGTTAAGAGTCTTGGCGTTACATTGGCCAGTAAACTGTCATGGAAACCGCACATTAATCAGGCAGTAAAGAAAGTAAATAAAGCCTTATATAGTCTGCGATTCATCAGGGCATGTACAACCGAGACTTTACGCAAGCGGTTAGTCGAGGCATTAGTTCAGCCGCATCTGGACTACTGCACAGTAGTGTACTTGGATGCGACAAATGAACAATGGATTCGACTGTAACGTTTAAGTAACTCGTGTATAAGGTACTTCTTCGGGGTCAGGAGGGACGCTCATATAACCCCCTATTGCAAACGCATTGGTTGGTTTCGTGTTGAAACCCGGAAGCAGTATCATACTGCATTATTATTATATAATAATACGCCTGAAGGAACCCGGCTACCTGGCTGTTTTTTTTTGACAAACTTGTACATCGCCCAACCTACAGAGGAGTTCCACCTGAACTTAGAGTATCTGCCGTAATGTCAAATATGGGAGCAGGATCGTTTCAGGTTGAGGGCGCTTCTTTTTGGAACTCTCTCCCCCCTCTCTACGCTACTTTCCATCTTTTTCCAGATTAATTTCGATCTGGATCCCTAACCTCCTGAGCCGATGAATGTGTGGGGATCTTAATGTGGCACTTTTGTGAAAATATGCTATTCTTTATTTGTTTTAATTAGTTTAAGACCTGGCCATTTGGCCCAAATATTGTGATATTAAACAAAAGAATTGCGCAGTATTATCAAGTCTAATTTAATTTTCAGCAATGATGTACTTACAGTGATATTCTATTCTTTTCTAGTCAGATTGATCCTTCGCATTATTTGATTTTCTTTACCTATGTTATACTGGTTTGGATGTGTTATGTTGAAGTTCTATAAATTAATGACTTGTCCTGTGCGACATTAGCATTTCTCTTTTTGACTCACTGATAATTTTAACTGTAATAAGTTAGCGCATCTGATGTAACCATTTACTTAATCCTGCTTGTTTATAAGATTATATATTTTATATTATTTTATATTATTTTTGCTGTCGAGGCAAATAAAATGTTTCAATCAATCAATCAATCAATCTCATCAGTCGGTATTATCGCAATATGACTCGATGTAGGCACAAGTGCGTTTGTTTCGGCATCCATCCCTGCTTGGATCTCCCGAAGCAACACGCGTCTTTCATTCCGGCCATACTTGCGGTACCCTGCCTGCTGAGAACGCTGTATTACTGTCCCCTCTCCCGTATAACCTAGCGTTCCTATCCCTGCTCCCCCCCAGAAGCATCCTGCGCTGCGCTATCTGGTTGTTGTTTGACGTGCTGGCTGGCGGATTCGCACTCGTCTCCCTCCGCCCCTGTGTTCACGCGTTCGCATAATTCCCTGGTTGCCCGCATACATAGCACACGGGCAGGGAACATTCGCTCTGCCTATGACCTACATTCTTACACAAATAATACCGCCTCTTAAAAGGAACACGCACACTTCCCTCCTGATTTCCGAGTCTAGGCGTTACGTCTTTTGACGGTTCATTATATGCAGCAGGTACCGCTCGCTTGGGTTGACCAGGGCCAACACCGGGGTGCGACTGCGGCCGCATCTCTCTATACCTGATCGCCGGAATTCCTCCCGGCGCCACGGCATCCACCGCAACCTCCTCTCCACCTGACGGCGCGGCGCTCTGCGTAGCAGCCTGACGCCTTTTCCTTCTCCCTTTCGGCGGTTCGCGCTTCGCCCCTGCGTTTTTTTGTATACCTGCCGACGCAGCACTCACGACGTTCTCTTCCCGGCGGAAAGCCGCGGCCGGTATTAACACGTCCCCTTTCCGCGGCGGTGGCGCGTACTGTTTATCCAATTCTCTTCTCCGCTCGTACTCCATTCCCCAACGATGCAACTCTTCGAAACTATCTATCGACTTCTCCTCTAAGAAATGTCGAAATTTCGGATATAAATTACGAGACACAATCCTCAGTTTTTTGGCCACCGACGGAGGCCGTTTAAATCGCGCGATGATGCATTTAACTGCCGCAAGGTAAAACGCGACTTTCTCCTTCGGCGCTTGAGTTTTGTTACGTAATTCGTCGTAAATATCCTCGCGATACATCTTTTTCCCAAAGTGTTCGCGAAGATTTTTCTCGAATTCACCCAACGACCGTAACTCTCGGCCAACAGATCGAAATCATTGCAATGCTCGCTCCGTCAAAGCGCAAGGGATAGCATTCAAGATTTCATCGTCGTGGAGCCGATAATAGCGCTGCATCTCCGCTAACCTATCCAAAAACTCCTCGGCGCCGTCCGAAGACAACCCCGAGAAGAAGATGTGCGAGTCCTTCAGCGTTTTCCCTGCATTTACAGGGCGTAAAGCATCCAATAGACCCACTTAGCGGCCATCCCGCCCGCCTACCCCAGAAGAAGCGGCGCTCGGTCCGCAAGCTGCAATTTCTCGCTCCACGTCGCCTTCGCTATCCAAACTCAAGATTTCGGCATCTAATGTGTCTCGTCGCCGCGACACGGAGACCTCTCTGTCCGACGAAAACGCCAAGGAGTCGGCTCGCTAGGCGTCCCGTCACTACCTCCCGTCGGCCCATCACGGCGTGATCGGAAAAGCGTGCGGCGCACTATCTCCTCTCACTCCACGATATTCATACCGCTGCTCTCAGCTGGCATACTGGCGTTCACTATCCGTCCACCGCGTGGCGTCCCGTTGCTACGTTGTCAACCGGTCCTCGAGTTCCCGTCTCTTGACACGCCGCCCCCGTCACTGCGTTGCTCATTCCCAACGCCCACGCGCTCTTCCCTCATCACGTGGTTCCCACTGCGCGAAAATGCGTCACGATATTCGCGCCCGGAATGCCAACGCAGCAGCATGGACAGAACACCCCAAACGCGCGACGCTGGTTGCGCTGGTAGATGCGACTCTATCACCATGGCCGGCGCGTCTGAAACCTTCTCTTCCGGAATGCCTTGCTGCGGTGCTCGCAAATTCTCTGCTCCCCCCGTAGCTGAGCTCTCGCGTGCCGCAGGAAGCCCGCTTTTCTCTCGAGAGGCTTACGTGAGCAGCTCCGCTATCGCCGCCGGCAAGCGCTCTCCCTGTAACTCATCATCATACACGGACACGTCCAAGCCCCGATTGAATTTCATGATATCGAAACGCAATCGCCTATCACGAAATTCCTGTAATGTACCTTCTGAGCTCAGCCCGTCCGTGTCTAATAGCTCAAGCAAGACCCGCGGTGGCAGCTTGTGCACTATTTCGTCTAACGCCCTCACCCCCGCATCACGACGAAGTCGGCGCATCTTCCGTGCGTGCAACGACGCTGTCATCTCTCCCGAACTGTCGTGTAATATAAACAACAACGAATTCACCGAGCGAACGAAACAACCAAAAGAAAAACTAACTTACGATAAAGACAAAACTTACAGCTCACGCGAGAGAATAATCAGACATCAGACATCCGTTATGAATGTAGTGATATTTTAAGCATAAGTGAATATTATTTTTATAATATCACTGTATTTCTTCACAGAATAAAACTAAAATATTCAATGTTGAGTGATGCAAACGAAGTAAGTTTTATTTATCAAAAATTAAATGAATCTAAAAATTACCATATTGATGGCTATGAGTAGTTAAAGACTGCTGAATGGAAATATCAAAATATTATGTACCATCATATTGTATAGATGATGTTAAAGTTCAATAAAAAACTCTAGGCAATGAAAAAAAGTTTCTTTCTAGTAATGATGTTTTAATAACCACCTTTTATTACAGAGTTATTAGAGAATAAATAATATTTTCTTGTTGAGAGGATATAATTTTTTTAAATTAATAACAAAGTAATTGGAAAAATAAATAGCTTTATGCATACAACAAAATTTAACTTAAAAGCAACTTAATATTGACTAAAACAAACTTCTTCTCAGCAAATATTTTTTATAGAAAATGGAATCGTTTTATAAAATAAAATAATATGAGTATGATAAATAAAATATTATAGCTATCTATATTTCCAATTTTATATTCATAATATTTTATAAGAATAATTCGGTATCTTTTTCATTTAACCCTTTGACTGGCAGGGCTTTAGCAACTTTTCGTGCCAAAACTGGTAGCCACAAAACTCAGTCTAGTTATGGGAAAACTATGTTCCTAGGAGATTTGGGGGTCGCTGAATTCATTTCAAAGGTATTTTTTATAAGACACCCCCAAGGGGTTGAAAATAGGGATTAGGGGTAAAAATTTTTAATTTTCATAATAAAATTTTTTTTTCTTTTCCAGCTTCTAAATGCTTTCTTTCTAAGATTTTCAAGGGGGGTTTGTTTATATAAATTCTTTCAAAAGTTCCGAGAGGAAAATATTTATTGAAAATTATTTGTATAAACAGCAATAATGTCTAGTTCATTAGCATTTTCAAAAAAAAAAAAAGATTTCTTCGTGTTAAGAGCAATACGCGCTTTCACGTCCGTACGTTGGTACGAGTAGAGGTAACTAGCCTCCGCTCTCCGCGATGCAGCGCGCGTCACTTCGCAGCAGGACGGCCACGGATGCACATCTCCTTGTGAATATAATAAAGTTTACTTTTAATTGAGTCTGCTTTTGGACCCTTCAGCTTCTCTTCCTACTACTCAACTCTCGTTACTTCGCTTTGTCTGAGAATAATGGGTTGAAGAGTTCAAATTTTTTCTACTTCAATTCAGCAGATTTTATTTATTGAAAATTGATGGAAAACAGAGCGCATAAGGTGTTTTTTAACAATACGGTAAGTTACCATATATTTTTTGATAAAATATATTTTTCTACAGTATATTTGCTTTGCAGAATATATTTCTTGTAAAATATACATTCTCGTGAAATATATTTTTCCGAGATTTACATGGACAAGGGCGATGCTTATTTATTGACAAATAGTACAGTTCTCCATCTTTATATTACAAATTACATGAGGGTAAAACAAATACTTGGGGAACTATAAGACCAAATTGCAAATATCTTCCAAAAATAAACAATTTATTAAAAAAGGGTGATATGAAGATTTATAATGCACCTTTGATGACTTATATGATTTGGAAAGATAAAACCTTAGTAACGATGCTATCTACAATGCATTCGCCAGAAATTATCGCGACTGATAAAATAGCTTATCACACAAAAGAAAATAAAAAAAACCCAAATATTGTTGTTGATTACAATAACAATATGGGTAGTGTTGATCTTTCTGATCAATGTATTACATCGTACGAAATGATGAGAAAAACTTTGAAATGGTATGTAAAAACGTACATTTAGTTGATCTAGCAATATACAATGCTGATGTAGTGTATAATATTTTACACTAAAATAGAAAAATGAAGTTTTTGGGTTTTTGAAAATAGAGTTAGCTAGGGAACTTCTAGAAGAACATGGTTGCAAAGACATTACAGGAAATAAAAAAAAATATAGCACAGAAAATCTTCTGCGAAATACAATCCGACATTTTCCACATGAGATAGATAGAGGTCTTTCAAAGAGACGAAGATGCATACTGTGTTACAAGCAAGGAAAATCAAAATTTGTTAGTACTATATGTGATGAATGTGGAAAGAATCCATTGTGCGTTATACCTTGTTACAAAAATTATCATACAAAAATTTCGATCAATCAAGCGTCAATTACACAGGCACACAAAAAGAAAAAAGTGGTCTGTACCAAAACACTGACTATCATATCCTTATGAATGTAGATGCGCTGACCTCAAATATGATCTCAGTTTTGGTCTACCACCTCAGGATTTTGAGATACCTATAAGTCTAAAAATTTTGGGGTGTCTCAATTTCAAGGTCAGATATATTATTTTTTATTAATTTATCAGTATTACTGTGTAGAACTAGATATGCCCTACATAATTCATTTTTAATTATGAGAATATAACTTTTTTTCTTGAAGATATATTAAATTAAAATTTCTAATCATCTTGAGATGATTGTTTCTTCTTTGGGATACATTAACTGAATATTTTAATTTAATATATCTTCAAGAAGAAAAGTTATATTCAGATAATATAAAATAAATTATGTAGGGCATAACTAGTTCTACACAGTAGCACTGATAAATTAATAGAAAATAATATATTTGACCTTGAAATTGAGACACCCCGAAATTTTTAGACTTATAGGAATCTCAAAATCCTGAGGTGGTACACCAAAACTAAGGTCATCTTTGAGATCAGCGCATCTACATTCATAAGGATACGATAGTCAGTCTTTTGGTACAGACAACTTTTTTCTTTTTGTGTGCCTGGGTTATTATTATTGCAATAAAATTATCATTTATTTATGTAAAAGTTATGCTATAATAAATTTTGTATACTATAAAACTATGAAATGTATTCTGGAAAATTGTTTTGTATTATAATATAAAATATACTAGAATGATTGGCGCGCTACGCGCGCTTTCTGTATTGGCTATAAAATTGTTTTAATTTGATTATTTATCACAACGCCTTTTATAATAATGATTTTTATTTTATAAGTCCGGAAATTGAAAAGGGCCATTAATAAAATAATTTGAAATTCGTAGTACAAAAATGGGAAAGGCTCGAGATAGAGGAGATCGTGGAAATTATAAAAGAAGACAGTGAAGAGGGCTCTAGCACGGGTGCAGTGTGTACTATTTAAAATGAATGTATTTGATTTTTTCAATATAATACATTAACTCTAAAGTTAAATACAGACAAAAATAAATAATATAAACCTATATAAACTTAGTTTTTATCCATCACATCAAGAGAGCGATGCTTAATTAAGACATGACACAGTGAACCGATAAATGATTAAAATTATGAGTTAATAGATTTATGATTTATAATATTCTTAATAACATTTCAGCACTTCTATATTAACTCTTTTATTGCGTCTATAAAATATCATTTAAATATATTAAAATTTAAAATATCTATCACATATTTTTGGTAACTTAAATACTAAAAATACGATAAATACATGGTAACAAATTATTAATTTATGATAAGCATACTATAAGAAACTATTACTTATCGATAATCAATTGCTTTACGTTGAATGCTTTCATGCCTCACAGCGTCAACTGTCGTAGTGTCGACTTCTCTGGGCGCCCACGTATTTTTATTTTGGATTCTGCGTTTGGGGTTAGTTTCATTGACATAGACATTCAGCCAAGCTGTACCTAACACAAGTTCGCCCAAAACTTCAACCAACTGGATATTAGATAAGTATAAATTAACTGAATAAAAACTAT
>JAYJLV010061588.1:0-17374 GCA_036873485.1 Torymus texanus
CTTTCGAATGCCGTTAGAATTTTTAAGCTACGATACTTTGCCGCTGAGTAATAAAACTTTTTAGGTTTTGCGATTTTCCGTTTGGGTGCCCAAAAGCATGTGGAGGGGAGTGTATAGTTCCGAAAAATTGTTATTTACGGGATACGGGCTGATCAAAAACTGGAACAGTGAAGCGGAATGGCTGATTGGCTGTCGCCATTCCGGAATCTTTATTCCGGGTTTTCGTTCCATCCATGGGATATCGACCACGCATTTTCGGGTCAGCGAAGAGATGAGTTGATACGAAATAATATGACAATACATTATGGTAGTTTTCATTTTTGAGGTTCCTGTCCATAAACAGTTTTATTTAGCTTTTCAATAATCGCTTATAATTTACGTGAAAAAGTCAATCCCATTGGATATTGCACTAATCAAATAGTTGCAACTAATAATCTACCAACGATAAACCAAGTACTACCTGTTTTATTTTATAGCCTATGAAGAGTTTCAAAGTTTTAACGTGAAAGTGCGAAGTTATATTGGAAATTAGTATTTGGAAAAAGCTTGAATTCCAGCGCAAGAAGATAAATGTGCCATTAAACTAGAAGCTGAATATGAAAGATGGAGAAAAATACAAGAAAATGCTTCACGCAGACCAGACACTTAAAGAAAAATGAATAAGCATATGAAGAAAGCATAAACAAATTATTTGACATTGCTGGCGCAGATGCTTTGAAGAAGATAGAAGATGAATCTGATAAATAGTTTTTACTTGATCAGAGAGGTAATTTGATTTGGTTTTTAAATACTTAATTATTAGTGATCTTCATAAAGCTGAGTTTTATCAGCATATCTTTTATTCTATTGAAGATATAGACTTAAAACTTTACAGGTGAGTGTAATTTAACTTAATTAACAATAAAAAAGAAGTTATAGTACTCAAGTTTTGTAAGTCCTTGAAATATATCAGCGAGTTCCAAAAGCATGAAGTTTGATAAAAAGTTGGAGTTGTGCCGATATTGAATATTAAATTGTTGCTCATATCTCTGGATCTATGATAGATAAAAATTTGAAACTTTGTATACAGGTTTGTTATACTTTAATATAATAAGAAAAATACAGTTGGAGTAAATTTAACAATTTTTGTCATTTATTTATCAATAAACTTGACATTCTGATATTAGTTGATGTTGCCGCACAGGTAGGTTTTTCAACAAGTGAATTTTTGTTCATACGTTCATAACTGATTGTTATTAAATATTTTATTGTATATAAGTGCAAAAACGACCTACCACGACCTAATTATACATTAAAGAATCTTGTATCTGCTTGTGTTGGAGCATCCACTTCTGTTTTTGCACTTATTTATAATAAAATATTTATTAATAATCAGTTCTTTTAAGAGCTATTTACATTAATTAAATGTATGAACCAAAATTCACTTACCTAAAAGCCTACCTCAGCGGCAATTTCAACTAATACAGAGCGTCCCAAAACTATAGAAACACCTAGTTGTTACACGGTATAAGTAGTGTAAGTTTCGCAAATTAATGTGATAATCAGTCAGAACTTTTTTTACATGTTTCAAACATAAAACCCAAACGAAATCAATCACTTGGTAGTGTTAACAGCCATAAAAATATATTTTTATTCACTTTATTTAAAAAATGAACAAATTATTAACAATTTTGTCGTCCCATAACTATAGAAATACTTAATAAATTCTCTGTTAAACCAAGTAATACTTTTATTTTTATTCATTAATTACTTATAAAATACTAGTTTGCATTAATTGCTTACAAAAGAATACAAATTTGACTAAATTAATGTTGAAATATATGCATTTTAAGAACGGCCGTATAGAGTCTTCGTAGAAATCGCAGATGAAGGGTGTGTGATCGAGGCCCCAAGTTAGCCTGCGGAGCTTAAGAGGGTGATCCGGTGTGTTTAAGATCTCCTTCAATTGCCCATCGTTTGTCTGTTCTTGACTGAGCTGTTTCGGATCGAAGAACGTTGGGAGTCGAAAAGCATTGATATTTGCTAAGACTTTTCTGACTTGTGGGTCAGTTAACAGTTCAGAATCACTCCAGTCCAAGAATGTCGGTGAAGTAAAAGAGTTGATTATGGATAAGGCATCCGCCACACCATTCTCTTTACCTGGAAGGTAACGAATCTCCGTGTTGAACTGAGCGATGTAAGATAGCCTGCGTGCACGAATCGCTGGCATTTTATCTGAATTCTGCTGTAAGGCGTAATCTAAAGGTTTGTGGTCCGCGTTGATCTTGAATTCCACGCCATTGAGATGGTAGTGGAAGTAGCGAATCGCTTCGTAAATTGTTGTGAGCTCTCTGTCGTACGTGGAGTACTTCTGTTGCGCAGGTGAGAATGGTTGCGAGAAGAATCCGAGTGGTTGCCAGAGATCGCCCGAGCGTTGCTTGAAACCTGCTCCCAATTTTGTGCCCGAAGCATTGGTGATAAGGAGTAAATCTGCGTTCTCGCTTGGAAAAGCGAAGAATGCCAGATTGGTAACGTCATCTTTGCATTTTTGGAATGCAGTTTTGGCCTAGTCGGTCCAAGGAACTGGACGTTTGTCCTTTTTCTTAGCCCCTTTCAGGAACTGATTTAGGGGACGCTGTGTGAGAGCTGCATTAACTAGCAAGCGTCTGTAGCTGTTTACGAGATCTAAGAATCTACGTAGTTCTTGTATAGTCTGAGGAAGCGGCAACTGTTGAATAGCTTTGACCTTTTCTGGATTTGGCTTGAATCCATTTGGTGTAATGAGATGACCTAGGAAGACCAATTCTGAGACACCGAACTTGCATTACTCCAATTGACTTGAAGTTCAAATTCGTTGAGGCGCGAGAGAACTGTCTCGAGATGCTTTTGATGTTCGTCTTTAGAAGTGGAAGCGATCAGAATGTCATCTAGATAGACGAAAACAAAGTCTAGATCACCTAGTGCTGAGTTTATGTATCGCTGGAAGGTTTGGGAGGCGTTGCGAAATCCAAATGTCATGACTGGAAATTCGTAAAGTCCAAAAGGAGTGATGACTGCCGTTTTGGGTACGTCCTCCGGCGCCACAGGTATCTGGTGATAGGCTTGGCGTAGGTCGAGAGCTGAGAAGATACTCTTGCCGTTTAATAGCGTCATACAGTCATGCATGTACGGAATTGGATAACGGTCTGGAACTGTAGCCAAGTGGAGTTTGTGGTAGTCGTCGCAGGGACGCCATTGACCATTCTTTTTAGGTTCCATAAGTAATGGACTGGCCCAGGGTCCGTTTGAAGCGCGGCATATTCCCACCTCACACCATTTGCGAAATTCAGCTTTTGCGGCCTTTTACTTGGCTGGTGAAAGACGACGAGCGCTCTGCGAAACTGGAGGTCCTGTAATCAGGATGTGGTGAAAAACTTCCCGTTTCTTGACGGCTCGAAATTAAGCTGGTCCAAACACACTGGGAAACTTATTGACGATGTGCGCATATTTGTGGTTGGGAGCCACGAATGAAATTGGAAAAGGTTCAATCGACTTTAAGAATTCAAGTGCAGGTGTAAACTGATTGCCGTCTATCAGCTTCATGAGCTTGAGATCCGGTAGGAGATGGTAATGTGAGAGAAGATCTGCTCCAATTATGGAGTGAGGAATGTCTGCTATGGTGAAATTCCATCTGAGCCTATAGGGAAGGCCTATGTCTATTTCCAGGCGTGCAATACCGAAGACGTCTATGAAAGATCCGTTGACGGCGTACAGCTTGAATTGGGCTGGACCTCCTCGCCAGTTCTTGGGTTTTGGTATGACCGAGATATCAACACCGGTGTCTCTTAGTAAGGCTTCCTGAGAGAGTTTATCTCTAACGTGGAGACGTGCGGTGACGTTTGACCTGCTGTTAGTCGCCGCAACAGCAGGTTGGTCTAGTTTTCCTTGTTGGTCGATGCGTTAGTTGATTTGTCAGGCTTCCTGTAGTCGGGGTTCCTGACTGTATGGTCTTGACCGGACCCATGTTTCCAGCTACACGGGAGGCAGCAATTGCGTGTTTCTGTACCGAATTTGAAGTGGCACCGGCAAAGCCACTTCTCGTCGTTGCGCGAGCCAGACGGTGATCTAGCAGGCGAAGAATTGCGTTTATCTCTCGAATTGAGGCGTGAGCATCTTTTCTGTCCGGACTAGTTGTGTAGGTCACGAATGGACGCTATAATTCGGTCGACGCCATCCTCTGGTACAGTCGAGGCTGAGTCGTGGGTTTTCAGAGCGTTGATATTGTGCGATTGCTGAAGGACGTAGTGAGCCATGTCCGCGCTCTTGAGAAGTTTTCTTTCTTCTTTGTGGTTCATGACCATTATCTGAATTTGCGCCGGAAGACGGGAGCTCCAAAGAGAGATTACAGAAGATTAACATTTCAGTGAGAAGGTCTGATGGTCGTTTAGGACCTATTTTTAAGACTTCGCAAAGCCTATCGAGTTATTTCTCCGGTGTTTCCGCGTATCTCTCGGTGAGGATTTTCTTGATCAATTCGTATTTCTGTCCTCTGACGAGAGTGTTGAGTTTATATTGCAGATCCTGGTGGATGTTTTGAGTGAGATGTCTTCCGATGAAGTTAAATTTGACCTCGTCCTCAGTGACATTGTATGTCTGGAAGAGATCCTCGAGTTGTCTGAACCAGCCTGGGGGATCGTGCTTGTAGAAATTCCAGAACTGTAGATGTCTGGTGTTAGCGCCGGTAACGGTGTGGGCTGGTGGGCTCGTCCCAATCGTGAATTGAGGGCGAGGTGAAGCGCCAGCGTAGTTGAAGCCTGTCGGGAGAGTTGGACCAGAGGCCGCTTCTGGCCAAGAGTGTGTCTGTGGTAGCGGTAGTCCTGCTGTGGTCGTATGAAGGAGGTTATAATTTGGCGATGACACGTTCTTGGGCAAGCTTTCTGAGCTGATGGGAAAGTTGTAGCAGTTGGTGGTTGCCGTGGTGGTGATCATAGATGACGTTGTTGTAGTGACCGCTTGCGATGAAATTGCGACTGGAGAAGATGTCGTGGGGTCAGTTTGGTTAACCACTGCGTGACTTGTGAGCTGCTTTGCCGATAAAGATGTGAAGCATTTCTCCATGTGCGACATGAGTCCCTCTAATTTGTGGTTCATTTCTGCCATTATTCGCTCATACGTTCTTTCATCTCTATCCTTCGAGAGGTCTTCTAAATTTCCTGACGTTTCGGGGTTGCTGTTTGAAGGTGTGACAGTTTGTTGTCGCGTATGAGGCCATTTGGGAATGTCACCTGTGCTGCTGCGAACAGTGTGTTAAGGTGCGCCAGCCCCTGTGTCACTGGGAAGGGTTTGCGTGTGGGCGCCCTCACTGGACGTAGTGATGATATTGCCTTCTTCATTTTGATTGCCCTGATTGGACTTGTTAATGGGAGAGTGGAGAACCATATCTGCGTCTAAAAGTGCTCTTCTTCTGTTGCGGGTAATGCGAGAGGATAGGTTAGGATCCTGTATTAATGAATCTTATAATGCTTTTAACTCCCGTTTGCTCATTTACGAGAAGATGCAGAGACCAACCTAACGTTAATCAGTCGAGACAAACTTACAAAATCAAGAGAAACGTTAAAGAGTACTCGCAGATACACACATAATACAAAAACTGTTTGTCCGACTCGTAACTAAGATCTGTGGAAATGATAAAGAGAGATTAATTTTTGGATTTTTAAAGTATGGTTTTAGTTGATCAATGAAAATCGAACACAAATTAAATAAATGAGAGTGAGAAGTTACGCACTATGAAAAGACATAATGACTCAATGCACATGAAATTAATGCGCTAATTATATTGTAGTGTGCGCAGATGAGATAATTCTCAGAGTTCACGAAAGCTGCGAAGATAATTGCGAAAGAATTATTCGTACGCGTGACGTTATGTATTCAACGAACTAAGTTGTACGAAATAAAGAACTAAGCTATATAAAATATAAAACTAAGCTAGTAAATATGATTTATGTACAAGGACACTTGGTTAATCCGAGAGTGCTTCGAATAAAATTTCCGAGTTGTAAACACGCGGGTCGTCATGCGCTGAAATTCCACGAATTGAGAGACGTTGCGTGGCCGTTCCACGAATTGCGCGTCAAAACACGTATAAAGTCAATATGGCGGTTGCGCGCCAAAATGAAATTCGCATATTGCAACTGTTAACATACGTATTTTTAGCTATTACATACAATCATGTGCGAAAGCTAATATCAAAAGGTCATATTATAACTGTTACAATATTAACATTTGCCCATAAATGTATACATTGTAACTATTACAGTACTAGTATTCTTTGAACTACAGAATTTTTTTAATAATATGACTGCCCTAGTAGTAGAGCCGAAGTAGTGCGCTCCGTAGTTGTATGCAATTAGACCTCCCAACTCTTCAACAGATTGTACCTTTACATAGTTTAGATGATGTTCGACGAAGCCTATGATGATGATTAGGTGGTGCATTCCATAGCTTTTGGTGTTTAGATCTCCGTGCCCATCGAGATCTAGGTAGCCAATGATGCCTAGGTTGTGTGCACTGTAGTTTTCTGATTCGAGGAATTAGAATACTTCGAGTGCGTGATATATCTGTCCGAGGTCGCATGAAAATGTTTAGGTTGTCCGCTCCGTAGTTTTTTGCTTCTAGATGTTGAATTCGTGATTGAGGTGTACGAGGTAGCCGATGATGATGTTTAGGTTGTCCACTCCGTAGCTTTTATATTTAGGTGTTGGAACACGTGAATGCGGCTCTGATTCAAAGACCACCTCAGGAATGCGGGACTAAAGACATCAAAAGTCTCTCGAGCGCTATCGTGCCAAACATAGGATAACCCGAGCTATGGTGGCCTTTGCCCAAGAGCATGCAGGACAATTGCGTTGAGAGTGGCCGGTGCCAACCGTACAGTGTTAAACCGAGAAAGCTGAGATGTACCGTGGAGGCTTGGACAACGTCGAAACCGATGGTCAAGAAAAACCGGTGAAGAATGGCAGTGCCGATGTGATACAGCAAGCGAAGGTCGGTGCACCCATCGCAACATCCCATGTGTCGAGGAGTAGACCGGGAGGAGACTCGGACTCGTCACTTTTCATCTCATCTAGGTGCTAATAGGGCATAGCTGATATCGCAACTATCTGAAAAGAATAGGAGTATACCAAAGCGCGGAGTGACCCGCATGTCCTGAAGATGATGAGGACATGGAGCATGCTTTATTCGTGTGGCTAGGTTTCAAGAAGAAAGAGAACAATTCAGGACCTTATGGGAAGGCCCCTTGTCTCCCGAGGGCATTGGGAAGTGCCTACTCTCCTCACAGAAAGGACGGGATGTGGTAATTGGTCTCGCCACCAGAGTGGTGGGCAGACTAAATCGTATTAGGAGAGAAGAAGAAAAACGAGAATCGAGAAGAGGTAGCCGCATAATTGAGCATAGACAAATTCACACATACACGCACAAACCCATACAGACCACGTCAACCTCGAAGGAAACTGTGGCGGAATTTTGCACGTTACATTTCCCGCTAAGGAGAGCGGATTTGTGATATGAAATCCCCTCTATTTGGCAGCCAGGAGGAGAATCCTTCACCTAAGCGTTCAGGGTCACACGTTTTACTTTTTATTTTACTTATTTTTTTTGGTTATTCCCTTTTCATGCGAGAAATATGGACGTGACGAGCAAACAACGCGACGAACTAGTACTTATCAGCTGGATGCCTTATCGCCCTCGTCGTCCATCGTCTCATCATTGGCCGCCTCGTTCTCGCTATGACACAACTTCCAAGATCAGCTGAAGATCATCGCCTCCAACTGGGATCATTTGCCGAAGCTACGTATTGTTCTATGTATTGCCTTAGCGAGTTAATTTGTTAACGTAACTTCGCGTTTATTTACTCTCTCTTCTTTCTGGTATTAATTAACCATACCTTAAAGATGCTCTTACATCTGGTATTGCATAAAATACCTAGTCGAGACTTTTCTTAGAATTCTTAAATATATTTCGCTGTCTTGAAATATTATGGAAAATTCCATTTTGACAGGAACCAAAAGAATTCGCTTCGACTCATCATGGAAGAGAGAGATAGCAAGACAACAAATACGGCCTTCGATGTGTCCTTTCGGCAGAAGTGATCCACCTCGCCCAATCAGCGACAATTACGTCAAGGACGAGCGAGGCATCGGCATCCGCGTCGCGTGCTTAGATTTTGCCGAATAGGAAGGAGATCCCGCGAGTGCCTCTACTTCGTTGTTAGGAAAATAAATTAGAGACTTAAATAGTAATATATTAAAACATTAAGCTAAATTAATTAGCTGCCGCGATCCGTTCAACGACGTTTCTTGCCTCTGGGGGATATCCAGGTAAAACACGATAGCGGCTTGCGCAATTTATAAAGTATTGTCACTAACTATATTTGTGCCTGAACAAGGCTAGTAGTTTTTGCGCCTGGATGCCTTCATCCCTGTGCGTTATCTTAACGTAGATATCCTATACATTCGTTTACATATTGTCACGCGTATACGAGTATATTGATTAATTTGGAATATAATTTGTACACGAGTGACCCATGAATAATTATTTCATAATCAAAGGTGAAGTTGAACTATGTAGAACAAAATTTGTAATTGTAATACATTAACGATACCTTTAATTATATATTATAAAATTATATATTATAAAATTTGTATATTAAACCTATTTAGTTTATGAAATTTCATTTACGCAATATATATTATTTTGATTGATGCCTGTCAGATGAAAACGGTGTAAGTGTGGATTGTTTTATATTAGTGTTTGTTCGAACGTGAGAAAATTAAAACTGCCGTAGAGCTGCCGAGAAAAATTTGTAATAACTTGTAAGTTAACTATTTAAATTTGGTAAATTCACATAGTGAGAGGCACTGATCACTAAACTTAAAGTTATATAATAAATTTTAACAGTGCCTGGCGCCCTCGAAATCAGAAATGCCTTCAGCCTTGTGATTTCTGTAACTAATAATTATCACTGCCGACTATTTATTAGTCGAGTATTTAGCTGCCTTTTTATGGTTATTTATTTCCTTTTCAAACCCCATACTATAATCGGTTGATTCTGACGAAATCCCACCAAGACAGAATTCACCCCGTTATAGTGGTGACTTCAAAAACAACAACTCTCATTTTTTTTTATTCCTTATAGAGGTATCGACTCCAGGTCACGTCCTCAACAACTCTCATTTAAATGCTCTCGCCCTAGCTTTGTAGAACTTTGCAGTGGTCGGGACAAGTATACATAATACTGCCCGAGCATAAACATAAACACGTATCAAAACAAGCGATCTGCTGTTTTGTGTTTATGTTTGAAAGCGCTGCAGGGATCGTTTTGTCTGTTTGACAGATGATTGGCAGATGACCGTCTGCTGATTACTCGGGTGCAATGACTCACGTGCGGATAAATTTCAAATGACCGCGATTTTAATAGGCCGGTTCCGAACGCACCGGCCACTAACCTTCTCTTTAAACCCGATATGTTCGGGGCACCAGCTGTAATGGGATGAACCAGAAGAAGGTTAGGAGAAAATACGTGACGCGTTACGCGCAGACAATATGTTGTCAGATCCGCCGCTCGGCACAGGCGAATCAATAGAATTATTTTCGGTTGGGCCGGTGAATACCGCCCGCTCGCTGTTGCGAACCGAAATATACAAGAATGGGGAAGTCCAATGAACACAACACTGGCCCAAACACTTACTTCATTCAAAGCGCAGGTAATTTCGATCGTTGCGTGAGCGTCGATCGAACTGTGCGGTTGGAGTTGGGCAACGTCCTTCCCGTTCGCGACGATTACCAATCCGCACCCATACCGGAATACGACCGTACTTTATGCATGCACGCGCGGATAATGGCCAATGAGAATCTAATTGAAAATTGACTCAAGCACGATTTTGCAACGGCAATCGTGCTCTCCCCGCGCGCAACTCGTAAAATACATTGCTCGAGCGATGTAAACAAACGCTCGAGAGGCACGAATTCGCGAAAAAGAGAGCCAAACGAGTTCGATAGAATACGAAGAACCGAGATGCGTATTTTCCTTGTATTTTATCCTCGTTTATATTCCATCATACAGCGCACGACAGTTTTTAGTAGCACTTGAAAAATTATTGATGTGGGCCGGTCGACGTCACTTTTTCACATAAATAACTTTTAAGCATATAACAAACTTTACTAAAGCTTCTAAATTGATAATTTTAATAGTATTTCTTATTATAGCAATATCGAGAATAATTATTATAACTATTCCAATTTTTCGCTACTCATTTTACATAATTTAACTTCATTCGCAATACTGAAGAAGTAGTATATTGAGAAATCTGGGTATAAAAATTGGAAATAGAAAATAATAAATCGTGGTATAAAAAATACGAATACCGTTTTTATATTGGCAACTTAAATTCTGCTAAAAAATAATAATTAAAATGTTGTTTTTTTGAGCCCATCGCCAAAATAAAACGTTTATCAGCGCTTCGCTGAAATTTAAAATAGATTTTGTTTGACGGTATTGGCAAAATATAATTTTATTCCACACACGGAACGATATATTTTAATTTTTGACTATAAAAAATATCAATCACAGATTCTAATTAATTTTTTATGAAAAACTTTACACTTATATCAAGATAATACTTACCTATCAGAAACAATATCGGCAACGCTATTTGGATCCATATCACTCAACATTTCTAGGTCGGTTCCTGTCAAAAGTGATATTTGAGATGGTTCGTTATGTAAGGACGATACTAAAGATCCAATTTGAAAATGTCGATGCTTTGTCTCTTTTGATTTTAGTGTACTACAAGTTTTAATGATGTTATCAGTATCATCAACAAAAATTAAATGCGAAGCAGATTTTTCTAATCCAGCTGCTAACCACTTTTGACTTCCATATAAAACCATTAGGTTAGTATTTTGCTCTAAGGTAGCAAAATATTCTTCATCATCAATTTCAGTGCCTTTTGTAAAAAAATTTATTTTAGTAAGATTAGGATCAAAATATACATCGTTGTGATAGTACGGAAGTAAAAAATTTAGATATATAAAATTATGTAGTTATCGGGATTCTTGAATTGTATTTCGATTTAATACCATTACAAATTATTATACTTATTTTTTTTAATTACGAACTAACACAATGCAAGTCAAAAGCTTAATGACCATATAAAAGTATTATTTTAAAAACAATAGTTGAATACTAGTTAACATTCAGTTGATACTTATGATGAAATTATTTTCACTTATGAGTTTGCGCAACTGATTCTATACCCCTTGTAATAAACTAAGATTATTGTAATAATAACATTGTATGGAGCTTTCTACAACATTTAATTTGGAAATCAAACGAATTTTCAGGTGCTTCCTCACAAAAGAATTCAGTCATTGCATTAATTGTGATAGTCATTCATTTTACGAGCACAACGAAAATTAAGAATTAAAATTCTGAAAGCACGAGAATAAATAATGACAAACTCCCTAAATAAATTCAGACAAAGCAATCTATACTGCTCTGTAACTCTAACCACACGCCATGATTAGTTCCTAGTTAACACTGCAATAGCGCACCTGTGTTAGTAGAAATAAAAACACTATGAGAAAATATTCCCGCCATTAACATGCACCTGTAAATAAAGAGAAACCTGTAGAAGCACAAGTAATGTAGAGTACAGAAGCCACTTACACAATCTCGACTTCAAGAATTCCGAAATCATGTTTGAGACGGATGCATGCGCAGCTGAATTTCTTCCGCTCGGTTACTTGTGTACTAGAACAATAACACAGGCCCACAAAAAGAAGTATATTGCTCTGGGGTTAAGACAACATTATTCCTACGTATTTTGGCCATCTGAATACTAATCAACAATAAAAATTGGGGTCGCTCAGCGAATTTCGAAGATACCGTTAACAAATCGTAAAAAACCACGAGTTTTACTAGTGAAGGCTTAAAAATAAAGAATATGATTTGTCTCAGGTCGAGACGACATTCTGAAGGCTTAAAAAAAGAGAATTTCATTTGTCTTAGATTAAGACTAACCAGATTTTATTAGTAAACGCACGAAGACACTTGTGTCTGTCTTTCCTGACGTGCAGACTACAAGAAAAACAGAAGACAACAGCAGACTGAAGGCGAATCTAAAGATGGCAAAGTTATCCTATGAAAACGGAAAAATTTGGCAATACCCGTATAGTTGTCATTTGTAAGGCCAGTTTGGTGATCAGAATTCTTCTGACTGTAGTACTATAACGGAATTTAGTGACTGTAAACCAGCATGAGGCCTTAAATGAAGCTGATCTTATAAACGAATACTAAATTGGTTTGTGCTTGCGAATGCGTTTGTCATCGAAAGACCTATGCAAAGGATTTCTACGTCGTTTTTTGCCTCTTTTTCTGTTTCTCTTTTCAGCATCCAGCAATAGTCTGCCATCATATTCACGACCCACTTTCCTTGCCATCTACGTTCAAATTCCTTCAGATCCTGATCTTCGAAATTCGCTGAGCGACCCCCAATTTTTATTGTCGATTCTTGTTCAGATGGTCAAAATACGTAGGGATAATGTTGTCTTAACCCCAGAGCAATATACTTTTTTTTTGTAGGCCTGTGTAATCTAAGAGCGATGAAAAGTAAATCAACTGATTTACCGTGATAAAAATGATATTGTACTGCGTATCAGGTGCTAGGAAAGCTAACTTTTAAGCGGCACGGTCAACTTTATAGAGAAGATATCAAAGGTCGCTAGCAGGTGTCGTCGCTCGTGGAGTCAATCAGTAACATGATTTTTATTTTCCGGTGCATACATTCATATCGTCAAATTAACCATTATTACCAATACACACAAGTCGGGCGAGCACGAAACGTAAACGCCAGTACAAGCGGGGCAACATAACTACCTTTGTAGTAGCGTGGATTAATCATATTGTTTTCCACCGCATTAACCCGTTTCTTATCTCGTCATCGCAACTGTCCTTCCCTTTGTATCATCTCCTTCTCAACCAGTGTTATTTTCATGCCGTCGAACGTATTATATTTTCGAACTAGTCAAGCGCCCTATCGTCGGAACTGCTGACATAAAAAAGTTGGTTATTGTCCTCAGCCTGTCTACCGACGTTGTCAACTACTTCGAAGAGGTGACTGATCACCTTCGCCCTGCAGGGTTTCTTGGAACAAATCCAGCGGTGACGTAGGTGCTTTCAACGTCATTATTTAGTAGAATTCAACTGAATTAATGCTTTGTTAATGTAAATTTATATTATCATGTTCTTTATTACTTCTATTCCATTATACTTTATTTTTATTTACATATGCACGACGTGTCACTTACTCGTGTCATGTTTTCCTAGTCGACTGAGTTGCAACTTTTTTCTTCTCTATCCATCCTTCCCCCACTCTATTAGCCCTATTTATTATTATTTTTTTCATATTTAACTTAACGCTGTTTCTTTTCATCTGACGGGTCAGCATCTATCAGAATACATCGTATTTTGACAACTCCACCTACACAGTTTACTCCACTTATCGACGCCTGAGTGACAGGTGACCCTATATCGGCTGCCGTTTCAAGAACGCCCTATCTCGGCTGCCGTTTCGAGAACGCCCCATTTCAGCGTCCGATTCAGAAATGCCCTATATCCAACGAGGTTTTTGTTCTTCAAAAATTGTAGTGGCTGACCTGCGCAATATAAATATGTATGTTGGGGAATTATGAATGATTTGAAGACTCGCTCGTTAGCGCACTCGGTTAGTTCACTCACGACGCTGCCACGGCGCGGCAACACCTCGCGGCCCCTCGGCGTAATATAATAACCTGTATATTAGTTATATGTAATATATTATACAGTGATTTTACTCTACTTGTGTATGACTCAAACTTAATTTAAGCTTGTAACGTTGTACTTTTCAATTCCCGCGTGCAACACCACAACTTATTTATTATAAGGACCCCGGAGGCTGATGTTCTATCCGCCACGAAGTCGGTGGGACGCCGACTCCTACGCTAAGGAAAATGTAACACAACCACACATAATTACACTACTTGACTCGACTTTATTCACACTATAGTGAGCGTGCGAACTCGTTATCACAACCGGAGGCTTCACTCTATACAAAGAGGTGCGCCAATCCTTTGGCCGCACATCAGGTGGCTTCAACCCCTTTCGGCGTCGTCGCTCTCTCTGCTTCTCTATCCCCTGTAGAGTTGTTGGCGACGTGGCGAGGCTGACGAGCGCGGGGATAAGTATGCCGACTCCCAGTCGTAGCTCGAGCGTCGGCCAGCCGGCCGACGCTGGTAAATGGCAGACTCCTGCTTGGCGGGCCTAGCTGACTGCCCAGACTTGACTGACTGGCCGAACTCTCTAGCCCGACTCTCTCTCTCTCTCTCTCTCTCTCTCTCTCTCTCTCTCTGCGTCGTCTTGTTGTTTTCTCTCGTCTCTCTCTATCTTGAAGCTTTGGACTGGTCCGCAGTCGAGTCAGCTACACTTGAAGAGTGTGTCTTTATCCTACAATCAGACATCAATGGTGCAATCGAGAGTCTCGCGCCTATAAAAACCATCTCACCGAATGTAAAACGCCATCAATGGTTCACCTCCGAACATCATTCCATGATTCGTGAGCGCGATCGTCTTTACAGACACGTCCGTAGGACGAGGCTGCCACTGGACCTGTCAGCCTACAGACAGGCACGTGATGTAGCTCACCGTACCATCGAAAAGGCGAGATTAAACTTCCATCACAGTCGCCTATCCTCGCTCACAGACGCCAAGGATATATGGCGCGAGCTTGCACATCTCGGCATCTCTGGCTCCGCTAAGAAGACGTCCGTCCTGCCTTTCACCACCACTGAGCTCAATGCGCACTTCAGGAGTGTTTCGTTCGACCACGTCGCCCCACCTATTGCCGATTTCCTGAACTCTCTGTCCACATCTACTCACAATGGACAATTTTCATTTGAGGATTTTCAAGTGTCTGATGTTGTACCGCACTTCAACATTTGAAAACCCAGACCAGATGGCATCCCTCAACACGTTATTCGACTTGCTCTACCATACTTAGCGCCAATTATCTGTAAGATCTTTAATCGATCCCTGTGTGAAGCGCTCTTCCCATGTAAGTGGAAGAAGTCTATCGTGATTGCTTTAAGCAAAGTAAGCTCTGCCTTAGTGATTTTCGACCTATTTCACTATTAAGCTTTTTGTCTAAGGCCCTCGAGTGGCTACTCCATCGGCAACTCTCAGCTTACCTTGAATCACGTCTATACCTAGATCCGCTCCAGACTGGTTTTCGCGCGGGACATATCACACTGACATGCCTGCTTAAATTAACTGGTGACATCAGACTGGGAATCGTAAACCAACAGGTCACACTACTTCTTCTCTTTGACTTCAGTAAGGCCTACGACTCAGTCTGCCATGTTAGACTTCTTAATAAGTTGCTTGACTATGTTCTCTACAGACAGGCCATCCGGTGGATATCGTCATACTTAACGGATCGGGAGCAGGCGGTTATTGATGGCAACGGAAACTGTTCCACCTTTTTAAAGCTTAATACAGGAGTCCCTCAAGGATCTGTGATAGGTTCCTTACTCTTTTCTATCTATGTAGACGATATAGCTCTCTGCCTAGATCATTGCGTCTCATATCTCATATACGCGGACGATCTCCAAATCTACATTCGCTGCCCACTGGCGGAGCTAGATCGTGGTTCAGATGTCATGAGTGCCAACGCCACCCGCATCCATAGCTGGGCTACGCAAAACCGCCTTAGGCTAATCGTTGGCAAAACTAAAGCCATAGTCATAGGTTTGCCTTACTACATAAATCGACTATCGGTAGCGGTGAGAAACTACATTGAGTACAGGCTATATTACTTCAGAAAAAGTATAAATCTTTGTCTACGTAAGCACTTAATAGAAATGCTCCTCTTTCCCATCATTGATTACTGTTGTCTTGACTACTGTGACTTGATTCTGGATCTAGACGATAAACTCCAAAAACTCGTAAACGCTGGTATTAGATACATCTTTGGTGTGCGTTGAAGTGAGCACATCACACCTTTCAGACAAGAATTGGGCTGGCTAACAACATCTGCGCGCAGGAAATACTTTGCAGCAAACCTTCTGCGCAGGCTTTTCAATACTGTTACTCCGTCGTATCTCTTGGCATTTTTCATTTTCCGGTTCACTACTCGTCCTACTAGAGGCAATGTGGCAGCGTTAGACATTCCAAGCTGTGAAACTGAGACACTAAAAAGATCATTCCACGTCAGCTCTGCATATCTGTGGAACTCATTGCCATCTCACCTTCGCGATATCACCTCTATCCCTCATTTCAAATCGCGACTTCACCATTACCTCCTCGATACCTCATAACACAATCACAATCATTATCAATTCATAATCATATCATAATCATTTTCTGTCTGTGCGAGAAACTGCATTTTATTACGTTATTTTGCTTCTTTGATTATGTATATTGGCTTGCGAACATTACACTGAGATAGAACTTCTCTCATCTAATAGTGGCGATTAAATTTAGCTGAAAGTATTTAACAAATTTAGCATATTTATCTAGTCCTACTATTACTCTTTACACTATGTATCTTACTTGCGCGCTTGCTTAAAATTTTTTACTTTATTTATGTATATTTATATTACTCTCTATACTGTTAATTGTACAACACAATGTAAAAATGTACAGAAATAAATAATTATCTTATCTTATCTGATCTTATCTTATCTCTCTCTCTCTCTCTCTCTCTCTCTCTCTCTCGCCCTCTCTCTCTCTTTCTCTCTCTCTCGCTCTCTTTATCTCTCTCTCGCTCTCTCTCTCGCTTTCTCTCTCTCGCTCTCTCTCTCTTGTCTTCGTACCTCTGCTCTCTGCGACGATGCTAGGTCCTCAAAACAAAAACATAGCCGCGTTACTATACACATTATTATTGTGTATAGACACGGGCTATGGCCACAGAGAGTGCCGCGAGGTAGGAACTCGACAAGGGCACAGCCGTAAGGCGTGCTCCTCGTCACAAATTTTAGAGGACGGGAGTGGTCGAAATATCCACCATCCAGCGTTAGGTGCATAAAATTTATGCTATTCCCAAACAATATGGCTGTTATGTTTAAAATGTGTTTAAAACTCAGAAAAAAATCTGGATTGATGTCAAGACAAAGAAAGTATATAATTTAATAAAATGTGTATCATGCATAAGTTTATTAAATTTACAAGCGTATTGTCTATGACGGGCGCATGGAAGGTATCTACATTACCGACACGGCGACTTATAATGGTTATAGGCACGCACTTTGACAGTGCGTTGGTAGTCTCGCGGTAGAGACACTCGACTGTCGTCCGGACGGCTCGGGTTCAAGTCCCGATGTC